>JAANDH010001448.1:0-52194 GCA_011799765.1 Nymphaea thermarum
GTTCCCTTCTCATTTTAGGCAACCAATGTTTACGCGTTGGCCTCTAATGTACAAATATGAGGACTGTTTGTATTTCAAAGATGCAAGGAAGATCTACCTCTCTCTGTTCGTGGATGTAGGCTACCATCAGCCGAACCACGTAAACCTGCCTTCACCCTTTCTCACCTCTGTTCTTACTCTGTTTTGCACATTCTATCAGGATTGCAGGAGGGAGCGACTGTGGCCAGTGCAGCAAAAATAAAAGAAGTACCTTGCCTTTCGGGCGAGGGTGAGGTAAAACCAGTAGCAAAAATTGATTGGAGGGGTGCTTGTTTAAAAATATTCAAATTTGATTGGGTAATTATATATATATAAGAACAAATGATTTCAGCCAAGTGATCCTTTAGTTTCAGCCAGAACGGCTGTTTGGTTTTCCTGTATAGCAAAGATCGTTTGTATAGCAATGATGTTCTGTTTTTCTTGGTACGCCTTGTTTCGTTTTCCTGTTCGTGCCGGGCATTAGCTCTGCATGCATCTTGAAAACAGAGGAAAAACGAAAAAAGAATTCCACTCTGCATGTTATCTGCCCACTCTCTGTTCCGTGCTATGCTTGGGTCTCCAACGGCGTTGGAAGAATTAAAATGGTCGTGGTACCAAAGCAAGCAGTCAAGTCCTAAATGCTGCATGGAAGACGCAACTTGTGCGAAAAGTAGAGAACCAAGTCTTACTGCTACTAACAATAACGCAGAGCGTGCGTGTTGCTATAAAGCGGACCAACAAGAATGAAAAAGGCACACGGCTGTCAAATATACTGACTCAAGCTATATGATCACAGAATTTAATATTCCGACATATCGGTATTATACGTGTTTTTTTGTTTTTTGACGTTTTTTTTTTAAAACAAGAATAAGACCGGTATTATACTACAGAACTGTTTTTAACATTAAATACGCATTTTTTTAAAAAAACAGCATTTTTTATTACAGTGGTTTAGCCGAGCTTTCCTTTCGTGTACCCGGAAAGTGTCTCATTAAGGGGGCCATTTAAAGTAACTAGAAATTGCACATGAAATTTCTTCATGAATAAAGATCATTAGACTGGAGGGGACTGAATCCGTGTGGGACTCACTGGCCCACCTTGAGAGAGCTTGAAGTACGAACAGGGGCGAAGAATCTTAGTATTTTAATGAGTTGACACTCCATTGTGCCTATAAATCAAGCAATATATATATATATATATATATATATATATATATATATATATATATATATATATATATATATATATATAGAGAGAGAGAGAGAGAGAGAGAGAGAGAGAGAATCCGAGTGACTTGATCTTTATGTTTTAAAACTAACAGTCAACGCCGTGTTTTTCTAGCCAGTGTATAATTAATAATATTTCATAAGAAAAATCAATGGTCCAACTTTTTAGCTTAAGGAATTTTATTTGCAAAAAAAAAAAATGACACCATTTGTTTTAGGGATGCCAATAAATTCAATTCGGATCTAATATCTGACAGAACCATTTTCAAAACAATCAATATGATTCGATTAAGAAATTGGATCAAATTTGGATATAAAAATGACATATCATTGGATTCTGATTCATATTTATGTAAGTATCTGGGTGGATTCAGATTTCAAATTTGATCTGGATTTAGACCGGACGTAGTTTTAAATAAAAGTTCTGTATACGGTGACTTTAAATTTTGAAAGTTGCTTCTTATGTGGTTTGGATACTCCTTAAAATTGGCATTCAGATTCTCACGTACGTGACCTTAAAAATGCCGTCCAGATTGTGGAAATTACATCCAGCAATGACTTTAATTTCTTTATATATATATATATAAGAATCTGATCAGAAAATAGTTCAGAGTACATATGATTCGAATTTGATCTATTAACATCCATAATAGCTTCTCTTTTTTGGTTCAGAATATCCAAAAGGAAAAAAAAAAAAAAGGAAAACAGAATTAATAAAGCAGGGATATCACGAAAAAAGTCAAAATCTACACATGCATGTCCACGTTCAAGCATTTGAATGTGGATCTTAGCTGAAGCTACCCTGAGAGGTCGTTTGATGACCACAGGACACGCAGAACAGAACACGCGTGTCCTGTTTAGTAAGTTTCTTCGTCAAACATTGGACAGAGGACATGGTGAACAGAACGAACGGTTGAGTGAAGGTATAAATAACTTTTTTGTCCTGACAGGACAAAAATTCGTCTCCTGCCCCCGACAACCCCGAGCCCTCGACCTCTTCCCCCATCTCCTTCTCCCGGAACCCTCGACCTCTGCCTCCATCTCCTTCTCCTCCACCTCCGCCTCCATCTCCCCTGCCTTTCTCCTCTTCTCCACCCCCGACCTTACTTTCTCCTCTATCTCCGCCCTCATCTATGCCCCCGAGCTGCCCTAATCCTATTTCTCTCCTTCTCCTCTGCCGCCCGAGCTGCCCTAGCCGTCACCCTGTAGCCCCTTCTTGTCTCTCCATCTTCTTGTGAATTTCGAGGTAGCCATGGAAGGTTGCAAGTTCAGTGGGGGCACAACGAAGGCTAGTGGGGGCACAACGAAGGCTAACCTGATTATCTCCCCAGGCATCCTTCAAAGGGCGTGGACCTCCATCTCCGAGCTCCAACAATCGGGCAAACTCCCCTTCATCGTCAACGATCGTTTCCGCAGCTTCACAATCGTAGCTTTTAATGACTTGCAGAACCAGACGCAAGACCTCCACCTCCTCCCACCCTTTCTTGCTCCCCTGCAGCCAACCCATCCCGACTTCGGTTTCCTCATCAGCAAGGACAATCCCTCCATCTCCCTCCACGCCTCCCCTCTCTCCACCTTCCTCCGCCTCCTCCGCACCACCGACCTCAAAGCCCAGGTATGTATGCCTTTACCTTCATTAATCCAAGTGACTAGCTGAGAATTCACTGCTTTAATTTCTTTCTTATCAACGATTATGTAGCTACCCACCTTCTGCCCTTTGTTCTGCATATATAGAACTGAAGATTTTCCCGGACTTCATGAGAGCTGCGGATTCGTTTGAGCTTTAATGATCAGTTCACTAATAAACTCTTTTATCAGCTGAAATAAAGAACCCTGACTATTACAAATTGTGAAGTGGAATTCATTAAGAGTAGGGCATGATTCTCATTCACCGAGGGGGAGATCTCAATTCCCATGCCTTGGATATCAACTCTTACATTGCATTCGTTTCTCTTCTAAAAAATTGTTATTAATATCAATTTACTATAAGTTTCAAGCATGATCTAATATATCGTTTACTGTATAGTTCCATGTGTTCTTCCTTACCCATTTCCTGCATGTTATTTCTGATTCTAATACTGCTTCCTGTTTCTAATTGTAGTCCGCAGCAACTATGGGGAGGAGAACCACTGTAGTCCTTCTGCCATTTTTCTTCTGCAACTGTTCTCTTCAAGTAGTCTTCTTGAACAAAGAATTCCGTTACAATGTAAAAAATTAGGTAATTTTCCTTTGATTAAATTCATTCAGATTCTCTGCTCTGTGCGTCAGTGAGTAATAGTGCTTCTTATGCGTCCTGCACGTCCGCATTTGAGTCAGACCACAC
Source organism: Nymphaea thermarum (assembly GCA_011799765.1). Lineage (NCBI taxonomy): Eukaryota > Viridiplantae > Streptophyta > Magnoliopsida > Nymphaeales > Nymphaeaceae > Nymphaea > Nymphaea thermarum. Next base: position 3,568 of record JAANDH010001448.1, read on the forward strand.
CGAGAATTTACCAGAGGGTTGAATGATATCTAAGTTAAGGGACTGCAAGTATCAACAACAGGAACAACTAAATAGCACCTGTCTGTAGATACAAGAAGACCCCCCGAAGTACACAACTCATTGGCAGCAGAAACATGCCGGTAAAGTGGTTTGCAACTTATTTTTCTGCTTCTTAGCAGAACTCAGAGAAGCAAAAAAAACTCGTCTTAAAGGATGGTAAACAAGAACGGAAGCAGAGTCTGGGAAAAAACAGATAAGCTGACATATTATCCTAATACAAGCTTGACAAAGAAATTAAAACAGTGAATTCTCAGCTACATAATATTTTAACTGACAAATGGAATTCTATTGAAAATAAAACAGCCTTCATGGAACTGTCAGGTTAAACCTCTTTGTCCTTATGTACTACAGAAGAAACTTACAGGATTTATAAGTGAAACACTGAAACAGGTCTGCAGTTGTATTTGTAGAAAACATAAGGACAACAAATGCTATTTCGAAGAAAATCAAATGTTTTTAAGTAGATTGATTAAAGATCCAATGGTTTTTGTAGTTGTTTTTCTGAAAAACGAAATCTGAAACACATCATTTGGGTAGCAATCTGTGGAAACTGGGGAATGAATTGCAACTTTCTGGAATGAGTTGAAATATAATTGGATCTGAACCCGTCTGCCCATGCACATAAACATCATTCAGTTGTTTATCCTGTTTTATTATTTTCAAAAGCTTCCACTAGTCGAAGTTTAAGCTTATGCAGTCTTAATTTATGCTTTGATGAAAGAATGTAAGGGTCTATCATAAATATGAATGTATATTTGAAAATTGCTTCTCAGAACATATGAGACATAAAACTTGTAAAATGCTTCATTAGATCGTCTAAAGTTTGGTTGTTTGAAAGATTTTACCATGTCTATATTCTCTACATGGACAGGCTTTTCTTCTGACTTATGGCAGTATGCTTCTTTTCACGCAAAGAAATTTGGGGTTAATGAGTCTAGAATTATATTTCAAAGTTGTAGTAGAGGATGTTTAAAGGACAGTTTGGCCATGGTTGGGGAAAAGAGAACGTTAGGTTAACAACATCTAATTGCAAAGCATGGCCTTGAAATTTTAAGTGGCCTTTTACTTTTAACCAGTCGATGTTTTCACCAGGAACACGTCTCAGTGTGTATTATACATTCTCCCAAGCACATGGCTAATGGATTCAACTTCATTTTCAAACTGAAGGAGAAAGTTCAATACCCATGCTGCCTCTCTTGGAAAATCTTGTTGATGCCTGCCAAAAGTAAACTTCTTGTCGATAGAAAGCAAGATTGTTATCTTGCTACTAACATCGCAAGGAGCTGACAAAAAATGTCTTTACAAGCAGATTTCAAAAGGAGGGAAGCAGAAGTTGGGAACAGACGCCTGACCTACAACACAACACCGACATTATGTCATGAACGGCAGCTGTTCCATTCTCCAACTTTATTTCTAAAGAATCAAATTGGTATTGCATTATGTTAAACCTCTTTGTCCTTATGTACTGCACAAGAAACTTACAGGATTTAGAAGCGAAACACTTGTATTTGTATTTTGCTTTTACAGTCGATGTAATAATCCTTGCTTCATTTATCAGACACTTTTGTAATTGTTTGATACTTGTTAATACTTGTTAATATTGATAGGAAAAATTGTGAGATGTCCATTTTTGTAGTGTGGCATTCAAGAATGATTCATTTTATGTTTAATTGAAAGCATTCAAAATATTATCTGAAAATAAATACAAGAGATATTGAAATTGAAGGTTTTGTGTAGTACAAACGTCAGACAGAACTAAACATCGGACATAACGAATAGATCGGACAAGAAAAAAACAAACGTCAAACAGAACGGACAGAACAGACAGAACAGACACACACGAAACAAACGCCGGACAAGAAGAACATAATGTTCTGTTCCTAAAATCATCAAACGGTGGACAAGAAACGCCATTGTCCATGAGGACAGGACAATGGTGTAATGGACAGGACGTCATGTCTGTCCTGTCCCAGTGGACAGCAATCAAACGACCTCTGAAAGATTTGCGTTCCATATGTTCTTATGGACTGTTGGATTTGATTGAAGCTTGCTCCGAACAAGTACAAATAGTTTTGGGAATAATTTATGATTCCTCTCATAAAGTTGCTGTCCTTTAACTACAGACGACTGTTTGTGTCCTTTCACCGAATCTTGACAATCAGACAAAAGCTTTTTTGTTTTCACTAATATTTCTTTCTTTCTTAATCACTCCCTCTTTTAATTAATATTTCTTTCTTTCTCGATCACTCCACTTGAGGACCTTTTAAAACCCAAAAAGTTGTGGATCAATTATCATCCAATCATTAGTAACTCTCCAATTTCTTAATTTTTATTAATTGTAGGCTGAGGATTTGTTAGAAACCCCTCCTATGTTAAAACCTCATCCCAAATTTTATAGCTGGGACCTGTAAAAAAACTTTCATATAAAATAATAAAAAGCCAAACATTTTTTTGAACATAGTGGCTAAGACCTGTCAGGACCCTAGGATTTATACTCTTCACATTCGTAACTATTTTAATATTTTTTGGTCTGCCACGCACAGATTAGCTCAGTGACTGCTCGTTTAAGTTTTAGGAGATGATCTCCTTACTAAAGGGAATACATGTTAGGATGAAGGGCAGAGCCAAAAAAAAAATTATAATGGGGCCGAATTAAAGTTTTTAATCTTGATTAGGTTTGAAATATCATTTTTTAAAATTTTTATATAAAACAATTGAAATGGTCTAACTGAGCCTTACCTCGACTCCACCCCGGCTAAGAGTAAAACCAAGAAATGGCCTGTCCCTGAGGAATAAGTCTCTTGACCTGGAATGGTTTCCCCGAAAGTCGAATGGAAAAACAATCCATAAAAATTCCAACTTGCTTCCATTTTATCTTAAAAAAATGTGTGGGTTCGACTTTGAGGCTCTTATTTCATATGGTCTCTAACATATTTTGTCGCTTTATAGTTTTGGTGCATGAAGTCCTCAATAAGTAATGCATCCGCACAGTGAATTTCCAAACATTTAAGCGACCAATTATATATCCTTTCAAAATATTCTCTTTCATGGGTAGCTTCCTAAAGATAATTGTCCCCCAAAAATCATGAATTTGGTAATATTAGTATAATGTGTACTCTTTCTTTTAAATTTATTATTTATTATCGCAGCTCCATAAATTAGACAAAAAAAAAGGGCCACCCCATTCCTTCCAGCCACACAACAAGCTCATTCAGACTGGAAACGTCGGTGAAGATGGTCGAAATTGACCCTTGACCAACCGTTGAAGTGGCAAAGGGATACTGTTTCAGCATGGAACCGATACCATATGTCCGTTGATATACCACGTTGTGTATCGGCCAGTACTGTACATTTCTAAATTTTTTTGTAAGAAAATACTTTTAAATGATTTAAAAATGACAAAGAAAAAACGAGAACAAGGTCATATTTGTACATTTTACCTGTTGAACCTGATTATATGTGTCATACTGGTATACAAATTTTCATGTATTAATATGGTTAATAACTAAAATACCTTAATGCATAAAGACAAAAATAAAAATGAAAATAAGTAAAATAACTATAAAGAATATTTCTTTTAACAAAGTATCAAACCATGCCAATATGACGTGGATCTACCAATTATCAACAATTATGCATAATAAGAAATAATAAAAAAAAACCTCTTGCAAAGATGATAGTGATCTTGGCGAATATTATATTATGAGCAGCGTCCATGAACACGGAGGGACAATGGTTTGCTTCCGCTGGCAACTTGGGTTTAATTATAGTGAAGCTTCCGGCCATTTTCCGTCTCATTTCCTTTCTCATTTTCACAGGCAATAATCTCTAAGAAAAAAAAGTCAAAAAGTACAACAAAAATGCATGAAAAAAAAAAAATCTTTCAGCACAAGCTACAATAACCTCGAACCTTCTTCATATGGATGTCAATATATTATATTTAACTCAGAGATATCTGGTTGTACTGTTCTAAAAAAATCCGATATGGAAAAAAAAATTAATACCTTGTTAAAAAATCGGACCGAATCTAGATTTAAGAAGTTACATTGGATCATATTCAGATTTAGACATACATATATATATATGTATATATATATATGTATATATATATATATATATATATATATATATATATATATATATATATATATATATTGGATTTGGATCAGATTTGGCTCTCAATAAATATTCAATATCGAAGTGTTAGAGAATCAATTCATGTGGCTAAAGATGATCATCCACATAAGTTGGGGAAATCAGAAGATGATAAGCTACAATCAATTGCCAAAAAATCAGGAGTGGATTATCTATGGAAAGAGATAAAATAGGAAACGATATTTTGAAGGAAATAAGTTGTATATCAACTCCATGATTTTAGGAGTCAAAGATTGTGTTTTGTATTCTTTAAATAGTGGAACCTCTATCTTTCGTTACAAGTTGAAAAGAGAGTAGAGAGACTTTGAGGACGTAGGTGATTTCAGCACCGAACCTCGTTAAAATTCCTTGTTCATTCTTCTTAAAGCAGCTTGATGTACAAAATGCTTTCCTTCATGGGCACATCAATGAGAATGTTTATATGGATCAACCACAAGGATTCGAAGACTCAAATTTTCCAGACTATGTTTGTAAGCTTCAACGAGCCCTTTACGGACTCAAGCAAGTGCCAAGAATATGGTTTTCAAGACTCAGCCTCTTTCTTCAACAAATGGGATTCAAAGGTGTGCAAACGGACAATTCTCTCTTCATTTTAAGACAAGAGAATTATATGGTTTTCATTCTTATATATGTAGATGATATCATTATCACTGAAAATTCTCCAAGAAAGGTGCAAGATCTTATACGCATGCTTGGACAAGAATTTGCCTTAAAAGATCTTGGTGACTTACATTTTTTTCTAGGCATTGAAGTTGAAAACCATAAGCAAGGAGTTCTGTTATCACAACAAAAGTATATTGGAGATTTATTGCGAAGAACAAAATTACTTGATGCTAAAATTGTTAACTCTCCTATGGCTGTCTCTCCACCACTGGATCTTCACTCTGATACAGCTTTTCAAGATCCAAGTATCTATAGAAGCACTGTGGGAGCACTTCAGTACGTTACTCTTACTAGACCAGACGTTTCCTTTGCAGTAAATAAAGTCTGTCAATTTATGCATGCCCCCACTAATGAACATTGGAAAGCAGTCAAGAGAATTCTACGATACTTGAAGGGAACTATTGATTATGGTTTGGTTATACACAGAGGACAAGATTATTCCATAAATGCCTATTCTGACGCAGACTGAGAATGAGATCCAGATGATCGAAAATCCACTACAGGATATGTTGTTTTCATTGGGCCAAATCTTATATCTTGGAGTGCAAAAAAACAATCCACGGTTTCAAGATCGAGTACAGAATCAAAATATCATGCTCTGGCAAATACTGTTGTAGAAATAACTTGGCTACAAATACCTACTCAAAGAACTTAATGTACCCAATTGTAGCATACCGAATATATGGTGCGACAATATTGGAGCCGCTTGCCTTGCATCACATCCAGTGTTTCATAACAAAAGCAAACACATAGAAATAAACTTACATTTTGTTCGAGATAAATTAACATAGATAAATTAGCAAAGAAGGAGCTCACAATTAGCTACATTTCTACTCGAGATCAGATTGCAGATATATTCACTAAGCCCTTAGCCAAAGATCGTCATGCTTTTATTCGTACCAAGCTCAACGTCGAAAACCAAACGTTGATCTTGAGGGGGGCTGTTAGAGAATCAATTCATGTGGCTAAAGATGATCATCCACATAAGTTGGAGAAATCAGAAGATGATAAGCTGCAATCAATTGCCAAAAAATCAGGAGTGGATGAAGAAGAGGTTGACGTCCAAATCTCTTTATCTATGGAAAGAGATAAAATAGGAAACGATATTTTGAAGGAAATAAGTTTTATATCAACTCCATGATTTTAGGAGTCAAAGACTGTGTTTGGTATTCTTTAAATAGTGGAACCTCTATCTCTCGTTACAAGTTGAAAAGAGAGTAGAGAGACTTTGAGGACGTAGGTGATTTCAGCACCGAACCTCGTTAAAATTCCTTGTTCATTCTTCTTTTATTCTTTTGTCACGAAGGTCCTTACATTTTAAAAATGGGCTGGATTCAGGAGATTGCACTAACATTTACACCCCACTTCGGGGGGAGCATTGAAGAATGAGGTTGCCTTTTTTCTCCACCCACACCTGTTGGTACCAATGACCGTCGTGTGTGGATATCTTCCCTTTGGTAATTAATATCTTCTTGTTAAATTTTCATTCATTTTTTATTTTATTGCCCTGTTGAAAGCTTGCTGGACTGGCCAGATCCCTTTGAATTTGGCAGAAAATCAAGAAAGACTCACCAAAGCAATAGATGCACCATCAAAGTTGAAAGAGAGTGAGAGAAGGACTCAATGAGCAACAATTCTTTAAGTTCGATAGATAATCCAAAATGTCGAGATATAGGGCTTTAAACCCTAATGCATGTAAAATGAGGAAAAACAAACCAACTACAAAGTTGAAAGTTTAGATAACCTAACTTTAGGGCTGTTCATGAGCGAGTTCAAGCCGAGTTGGGCCAGCTTGAACTCGGCTCGAGTGTCTTAAAAGAAACTTGAACTCTGCTCAAGCTCAAATCGAGTTTTATTGCATTAGCTCAAGCTCGACTCGGCTTCAGTTCTTAAACTCAAACTCGACTCGATTAAGCTCGAGTCAAGCTAAGCATTTCATTAAAACATTATTTTTTAAAAGAAAGAGGCGGTATATGGATTTAAACATGAACGTCCCACATACCAGTCACATGCATACCTATTTGAGCAATCTACTTTTTTTAGTATTTTTTTGAAACATATTTTATATATTTTCTTTCTCGAGCTTAACTGAGTTCAACCAAGCACTAAACGAGTCAAGTTCGACTCAAATTTATCGAGTGAGTTAATGTCAAACTCAAGTCAGCTCAACTTGTTGAACAGCCCTACCTAACCCTATTGCCCATTGAACAAGGCTGCTAAAAATTAATACAATTGGCTTCTATGGACGGCATATTAGTCATGGAGCTAGAATACTCTTGAGGCAATAAAGCTGGCTGTTGCTAACAGATGTCGGCTAAGGAACTGCCCATAGTGAGGTTTGCATCATGGAGCTTTGAAGTTGAGTTGCTGGTGACATTAATCTGGTAGAATTCTATCAGGTCCAAGCCTTCGATGAGGTCTTGTGCACCTCATCTGTTCTGGATCAGTTGGTGCACTGTTGCAGCATCGAGAATACCAGTAGCATTGAGGTTGAAGGCAGTTTGGCATCTCTTGACGGCTGCCTCGAGATCCTCATCAAAAACACTTGAGAATCCTGCAGCTGTATCCAGGTGGCCCAAATGGTGTAGATATCATTTAGGGGGCGTTTGATACGTCGGAAACCTGAAATAGGAAAGATGTTTTCGGAAATAAAATTCCGGAAACAGTGAAATGGAAATATTATTCGTCATTTTCAAAATGACTGTGCGTTTGATAAGTGGGGAAGGTAGAAGGTGAGGAGGGAAGGAAAAGAGGGGGAGGAGGAAGACGGAAGGAGAAGAGGGGAAGATGGGAAGAAGGGGAAGATGGGGAGAAAGATGGGGAGAGCGATTCTTGTTCGCTGAAGGGACCAAACGAGTAATTTGAGTAAAACCAACATAATTTTGTCGCTTGCGGATGGGTTTTAGTTTCTACTCACAAGGAGAACCTCTCCTTGATCAACCATGAACAAGGAAAAGAACACAAAGTAAAAGAAAGAGAGAGGGATGTGCCTTTTGGCAGATAGGGAAGCATCTTTGGCAACAGTCTCTGCTTCAGTTGCCATCCGAAACAGCTTCAATCAGTGAGAAGAATAAGAAGAAGCGGAGGCGGTAGAGTTTGATGCAGCTTCAATCGGTGGCAGAACGTTTCTTTTTGCTCGATCAATGGCTGAGAAGAGAAGAGTTTGATGCAATTTTACCCTGAACAGACGATTTCAAGAGGACCCACCACATGGGCGCCATGATCATCGCTCTCCCCATCTTTCTCCGTTGTACAATGGTCCCTTCATTTCTCACCGTGCCTTCCTCCCCTCTTCCCCTTCTTCCCCTCTTCTCCTTCCGTCTTCCTCCTCCCCCTCCTCACCGTGCCTTCCTCCCCTTCTTCCCCTCTTCTCCTTCCGTCTTCCTCCTCCCCCTCTTCTCCTTCCCTCCACACCGTCCTCCCCCTCTTCTCCTTCCCTCCTCACCGTGCCTTCCTCTCCTTCTTCCCCTTCTTCCCCTTTTCCCCTCTTCTCCTTCCCGTCTTCCTCCTCCCCCTCTTCTCCTTCCCTTTTCCTCCTCGCCCCTTCTTCCTCCCCAACGGTCAAAAAAAATAAAACCAGAAATATTATTGCATCTCTCAACCGGAATAATATTTTCGGAATTATTATTCCGATTTCAGCCCTAACGGTAAAAAATTCCGATTTCATGTTTGATGGAATTGAAAAAATTTTAAAAATTTGAATTATTATTCTTGTGCTACAGTAAAATTCTTGTTTATCAAACGCCCCCTTAAGGAAGAGAACATTTTGTTGCTTTGGGCCACACAATAGCCAGTAAGCTGCACGAATTCTGCCCATTCATGGCTGAGCTTGTCCTCCCTTGAAACCGGCATCTGGTTGGAATGGACCTGAAGCAAACCGGCATCTGGCCGAAGCTGCCGATCTGAGAAAACGAGCAGAAGATATTGTTTAAGAGAAGCACTAATTTGAGTTTCGAGAATGATGAATCCACTATGAGGATGTAATATTTAGGTTCCATACTGTAAAGTTATACATCACTAAAAATACACATATGTTTTTTCAAAAAGACTGAGGATTCCCAATATTTTACTTGAAGCAAGCTTTCGGAAAATAAGAAATAAAGAAGAGTTGGAACCTTACTTAGATTCTTCTGCAAGTGCTTACTGATTCGCTTCGCCTTCACAATGTTTACACCATTGAGGACGAAAGTATCCTTTTTCCCAATAGCTAAGGCCGACCTGGTCATGCCTTGAGTCATCTTGACATCACGGGGCTGAAGGATGTATGCGTCTCTAAACTTTCAAGAAAGAACAACGATTAATTTGGAATCTTCATGAAAAGGAAAGCATTGTTGCAGAAAATATGATAATGTAAGGACTATTATGGAATATTTATGAAAATTTATGTAGTCCAAGTTCAAGTATTTAACATGGCTCTGAACCAAAGATCGTACATCTTCTTCATAAGGCTTGCAACTAAATGCCTGCAACTCCATACTTGCGACGCTTAGCTTTGTCCATTAAGAGCCTGTCGAAAGATGAATGATGCCGCAACGATCCATTGAGGGTCCAACGCCATTAAATTATCCATGTCTTGTTCAGGAAAGGGTTTCCGTCTGCATTGTTTTTTGGTGGTGAAATAGCTCAAGCTGGAGATCCAAATTTTTCACATGAACAAATTCTAGTGACTGACAATGTAAATTAGACATTAAAATGCCTTAGTTGTTCCTGCCTTGAGTGTGATAGCTGAACCATCGAACTCACAATTCCATAACTGGAGGCTCATAGTTCCAAACAATATGAGGCTACTGCAAACTGTGCATCGTCTTTAATTGAATTTTGAATGACACTTATGGGGTAGATCAGTATATCACAGTTTTTCCTGCAAATGCATTGAGAGATCACATTTCATGCATTCTAATTATATTTAAGATTTTAAACCACCAATTAATCCTCCACACAAATGAGCTGGATGTTCTAAAATAATCCATCATGACCAGTAACCTTACTTTTTCCTTTTTCCAAATTTCGAATTTCACAACAGAAGCTATCCTCATTATATTCATAGAGAACTTTGGTTTATTTAAGACAATAGAAGTTATGGACCCGAATTTTCAGGTCATGCAACTGAAAGTCGAAATATGATTATATAATGTTTCTTAGATAATCCCTCTAAGTCCAATTTTTGAGCAATTGACTCCGCCACTTCTGTTTTAGTGTAAGCCATTAATTGAACTAGCCAATGAATAAGAAATCTATTAATCCTTACGTTCCTGTAATAGTTTTACCATTAGTCAGCGCATTAGCGCATATATTGATATAGTGGAATATCTAAATAATCCTAATTTCCCCAACCCCCTTTACCGGCCTTCTTCAGTCTCCTACAACCATTGCCAGTGGGAAGAAGCTTTTGTTGCTGTCCGGCCACTTTCAGTTGGTTGCTGACGGAAAATGGCGAAGGAAAAGAAATATATAGTTGTTAGGAGATTTGAATTGCAGTTGAACGCTACCGGACGGCCAAAAATTTAAAAACATAAACTGCAGTTAAAACCACCGTTACCGGCGGCTGATATATTTCAATTGCCCATAAATATTTCCTTTTATTTGGCATGCAAAAAATGGGTGCTTGAGGCCTGCGGACATGGGTGAGCTCAGTTTTGACCGGCAGGCGGCAAGGGAGAAAACAAAATTCTTTCATTTGTTGAAATAAAAAGGGCAGAGAGCTCGCTCTCCCAGTAGTATTGCGTCGGAAGTGGAGACGACAAAAATATTGCGTAGTACTACTGCACACAGGTGTTTCTCAATTTTTTAAAATATTGGCATTCATGTGCCTCCAATTTTTCAAGAACAAGTATATATAGCCAAAATTACTATTCTATCACTTTTTATATATATATATATATATATATATATATATATATATATATATATATATATATATATATATATATATATATATATATATATATATATTGCTGAATGTTAGCCTTTCTCTATAACATTCACATTTAGGCCATGGCCTGTATTTTTTTGAAGGGGAATTTTTTCAAGAAAAAATCTCCACGGTAAATTGAAAAGAAGGTAAATTTTACTTTTTTCTTGTTTCAGGCCATGTGAAAGGGTAAAAAATGCATAGTTTGATGAACAAGAAAATTTTTTCATGAAAAAATTTGAACCCAAACATCCTGCTTAATGATTCATCTTCTGATATAAATAAGTTTAAGCAGAGGAACAAGGAAGAGTTTGTAATCGCAACATGACACTAGGATGAGTCCCGATTCATCCTAGTTTAAAACCAATGGACTGACCAAATCAGAATGCCATTCATAAGCATCAATGACAATGGAGACCTGCATTGGAGAAGAAAACATTCTCATGTTGCATATGATGCACCAACCTAAACAGAAAAATTTAATGCCTCCAAAAGAGGAACGAGCTACAAAAAGAAATCACGCTCCCCCAAGCTGATGTCAAAATTACTGGTCACCAAGATACGTCAAATATGAACCATGTGGATAGTAAAGATTGTTCTCCTGAGAATGGCCTATGAGGGGGGAGGCAACCTTGAAGACTGAGGAGCGTCCGGCAAAGGGGGAATAGAGGGAGGTCGTTTGGCAGGATGGTCCGGCAAGGAGGGAGCAGTGAAGGGCGACGGTGATGGCGACAACGCCAGCGAGTGGCGATGGCAGCAGCAGACGCAACCAGTCAAGGAACCATTGAATCCCAGAAATTTTAGGGGAGGGCAGGAGGAAGCACCGATGAGTGGCGACGACAGTGATGGGTCGGCAGGCAAGAAGCGAGAGAGTCGGCAGCAGCGAAGGGCGACATTTGCCGGTGTGGAACCGGTGGCGAGGGAGAGGAGTGCGATGGAAGAAGCCTTAACTGACAAAAAAAATTATCTCCAACAAATAAGTCAGACCCTCACGGGTCCGACTTTTTTTTCAGGGTAAATTTACCTTGGAAATGAGTTTTGAGCGGGGGAGTTTTTACTAGGTTTGATGGCGCCCGTTGAAACCGGTTGAAACCGTACAAAAAGAAAAAACTCCTCAATGAACAGTGTTTTTCTAAACCATCTGATTTAAAGTTGGATGGTCATCCTCCTCTTATCTTCCCTTCCTCTCCCTCTGCCTCTGCCTTTTGGAGGAAACGGGAGTGTTGAGTCGTCCCTCGCTGCTGCCCATCGACGGCTCTTGTGGGGACGGCCCCTTTCAACTAAGCCTGGTCAGCCACCTGAGTGGTTCGAACTTGATTAAACTAAAAAATATTTTTAATATAAAATAATATATAAATAATTATAATTAAATATTATATTTATCTATATAAAGTAATAAAATAAATATAAAACGCAGCCCAGGCAGCGGTGGGCACGGGAGGAAAGAAACCTCCAGAATGAAAAAGGTCAATCCATTATTCCTTGATTTCTTTCAATAATGTTGCCTGACCAAATCTGCACGAAAAAAAAAAAACATTATCAGGGCCCAACCAAACAGGCCAGATACCTTCTTTTCCGGATCCAGGCCCGGTGTACCTACCGGGGCCCAACCGAACAGGCCAGATACCTTCTTTTCCGGATCCAGGCCCGGTGTACCTACCGGTGGCCCGGCCCGGTGCCAAACCTTACTCACCACCCTCCGACACAAAAGAAAGAAAATTACAAACCGTTTGGTTAAAAAATTAAATAAATTGTTTTAGTTTCATGTGTTCATATGTGATGAAAGATGTGATGAAGGAGTTAGAGTCGCAGTTTACTTCCCTACACATATGTGTGTGTTTTTGGGAAACCAGGTAACTACAAAACCCTCCTACACTTAAGGAAATCTTCTAAATCATTTCAAAGAGATCAGTGGACATCTAGTTGCAAATTTGGACGTCAAACTATTCTCTCAAGAATCTCAAACACCTTCCAAAGGATGTAAAGAGGGAGAGGAGAAAGTCATGTACCTAAAATGAAACCCCTTGTTTGGTTTGAGGGTATTTCCGCTCTTGGAAAAACAGTTTGACGTTTATATTTACAACTTAATTTCCTTTGTATCATTTTATTAAATCTGATGGCATAGATAAGCCTATCAAAGGCTAATATACGAGGGACAGGTACATACATATGTATATATTTGAAAAACGTAATATTGTGTGTCCGCGAGAGTGCATGCGTCTGAATGGTTCGTTTTAACTCAATTTTAAGCCTAATGAAGGTATGGTCCATATGTTAGAATTGGATTAAAGTAAAAATTGCACAGGTCAAAATAAAAAATAAAAAATATGACCTAAATGACAACACATGGTCGAGGCTATCTTAAAATAATGGTCGCGTTTGATTGTCGATTCTTCATGACTCACGTCAGTACTAGAGATAGGCTCGAGTTCCCTCTCTTTTTATCTACAAGCAAAAAAACCATATGGGCCTAAACAGGTCAGTGGGAGCAGGGCATATGCTCAGGCTCCTAATACTCGAGATATTATTTAAGTAGAAAAATATTGGAAATTTCATCAAGGATCTTTTGTCATATATGTAAATGCATGTCACATCACATCTCCATCAGATCCACTGATTTTAATTCGAGAGTAATCAAAAGCTGCAACAATTACCAACCGACTTTGCTCCTTGTAAAAGTAAATCTATATAGTATCCGATATTCAGTCAAATTCTTTCTCCAAAATAATTGCTCAAAAGAATATTTGAATTCCACTTTAACTTGACCACCTGCTTGGAAAATTAGACATAAGAGGAGGAGTGGGGACAGCAGGCGCGCTGTACTCCATTAATTAGTCAAGCTTCTGTAATACTTAAGATTATTTAGTGGATTGTGGCGGATTAGTCAAATTATTTCTGCAAAATAATGTTAAAAGATATTCATGTACATAACGGATAATATGTACAAGGCTTACGGTCATTCTATAAAACTGGCTTGGGTTGTAAGGTTTGACTTGCGTAGAGAGACAGAGAGAGATGGCGGAGCTTCTAAATGAGCTCTCCAAATGGTTCCTGGAGACGAAGCCGGAAGGCGTTTCGTTGGAGATCGTCCAACGCTCCGTGTCCTTCCTCAATTATTTCAACCAGCGGACAGTGAAGCTGCCATGTAGCGCGGTTTGTCCCGACTGCGACCTCATGTACAAAGATAAATTTCTCGCCAGCCTTAACCAACAATTGCTTAACCTCAGCAGGGCTTCCAAGAAGTTTTTTGGAATCCTTGCTCGAAAACTTGGAGAGCCAGAGGAAAGAGCTCCGGCAGCTCTTGGACGACCTCAAACAGTGGAATCCGTCACAAAACCAGAAGACAGATCAGGAGAAAAAATTAATACGGGATTAGCTGAGGAGATTCCTATCCGGCGGCGGCTTCAGTACGCAGCGGTTCCTGGAGACGTCGCGTGTCCTGCAGGAGCAACACCCAACTTATCGCGAAGAAGGTTCAGCAGTTGGGAGTTTCACTGGAGAGGTTCCAACGAAGGGAATGCGTCAAGAAAGTCATTTCCACTACCATTAAGGGATTCCTTCTTGTTGCCTTGATTTGTATCCTTGCAGCTTTCGGGGTGCTCAACCCGGCAGTCCTCGCGCTGTGCAGCAGCCTCACCACGGTCGTGATGAAAGTGGTGAATTGGGATAAGTTGGGCTTGTGGGTGGACAGTCAGTCGGTGGAAGAAAAAAATGGAGGAGCTGCGGCTCAAGGAACGCTATAGGAGGTTGCAGTATCCCATGGACAAAAGACTGCATGTGCTGAGTGATTTACGGCCCGTCTACTTGTCCGTTGAAGAGTTGATAAAGATATTGATAAAGGGCGGCCGCTCTGCTGAGGACTGAGGAGCTCCTCCGTCTGAAAAAGCGCCTCCTGGAAAAGTTAGAAGAGGCAATCCCTCTTGTCGAAAGCTCGAAGAAGGAAGCCAAGTCGTGCAATGAAAAACTCCGTGAGAGGGAGCAGAGGTTATTGAAACATAGGAGAGAACGGTGTCAAGGCCGCCCTACAGCGTAACCGGGTGGTGATCAAGAGAAAAGAAAACGAGAAGGAAAACAGGTGCGGTGGAAGAAAGAAAGAAACTGCTTTTGTGGTGTTGCAGCTGGTTGCAGAAGAGAGTGGAACTTGTGATGGTTGTTTCTGAATTTTATATCATGCTTTACTTTGCTACTGTGAGGCGCTCATGAAGCGAGTGCCCGTTTTATTATGTTTAAGTGCGAGGCTCTGAATGCCTCGTTTTTTTCTTATTTCGTGACGCTGAGAGATATATGTTGTACTATCTCTTTTGTTATCAGAGTACATCTCTCTGTCTCCCCTTTCATGTTTTACTCCGTGTTACTAACTTGCATTACCTTGAATAAATAGATAAACCCCTGATCACCGTGACTGTGTATTGAAGTCATCAAGCAATTCAACCTTGCTTTCACTGCTACCTACTTTTAAAGTAGGTAAATACTAAATTGGAGCAAATCTAACCAGCATTTTACATGTTAGTGACATATATCACATGAAACAGAACACGTCAGATATATATGTATATATGATCTAGTTAAGTGACATAAAGTACTACTTGCAAAATTATTTTAAAGAATGTATTATAAAACTTTGGCAACAATCAATTGTTTTAATTGGACATTTCATAAATCAATTCACATAGACAGTTTCTATCAGTATCTGGCTGCTATTTTACGTACAAATTTCCCGGACTAAGACAATGGGATCATATATCATCTCTGTAAGGCTTGGAACCAAATGGTTATCAATCCTGCAATATTCATTTAAACAAAATCATAGTTTCAGTTAAAAAACTCTGAGATATTAAATCCTAGCAACCGGGATCATTTCAAAAGGCACGATGACACATTATAGAATCTTAGGAAATGCATAAGGTCAACTGTTAATCCCAACTAAATCGTGATTTTTTTCTCTTCATTTCTAGTTTTAGGTCCAGTCAGCGGTCTAGCTAGTTGGAAATTTCTAGGGTTCCTGTCTGTGAGCTCTTCTACACCCCTTCAGTTTCTTGGATCGGGATCATCTTCGCTCTTTTGAAAGGTTGTTTAAATTGCAAGACGTGTTCTTGCATACATGCATATTCAATTAAACCAAGGGAGAAGCCACGCACATATACCTGAGGGCATATAGGCTCCACCATTGCATAAAACAGGGCATGTCAAATCATTCACAGATTCCTTCTTACCACCTGCTCTCCAACTATGGTGGTCTAACGGCAGTTGGTGATACCCTGATAACATCCAACAAAGCAGTGGCCAGTTGCCACATTCTGCCCTATATTTTTCAAGCACCGGAAACATATAAAAGAAAATTTAAAGGCATTGCAGCCATAGTGAATCCAACAAGTGCTCAAGCAGTGATCCTTGCCGTGATCCTCTCAAGTAAGCAGAGAATAAGCCATAGTTAAGCAATTGGCAAGCAATATTCATTGCATATAAGAATTCCACTTAATTCAAGTTGACTTCAAAAGTGTTCCTTGACAAATGGGTCTCTATGGTTTAGATGTTCATCAACATCTTTGGTCCTTCCCATGCTTCCCTCAAACCATATTGACATTTGTTGAAGACAAGAAATTTATCTGGCAAAGTTATAACGGAGGCAGACTTGTGAGAAAAATGGGAAACCACATCCACGCCTGGTACAAGAAGATGAAGTATGCACTTTTTTGCATCATTATAGCCCTTTCCACAATATAATGCATCTACATGCCTGTTTATCAGACCATTTTTGGGTTAAACATAGCAATAGTGGTAAACAAGAATGTTGTGCTTTATGCAGAAAGAGAATTCAATAGCCAAATTGACAGCTCTGAAAGAGAAACTAGAACCAGTACATACACATTGTTGTCACGTATACATTGTCTCTCGCATCAATAGCTTAATGGTTACAGTATGAAGCATCTTCCCACAGAAATTGCAGCCAAATTATGGTGTCAAAACTATTGAGGTTGGTCAAAATTTCTCTTTAATCATTTCCAGTCCATTGTTCCCAATCCTTATCAACATGCTCCCGAGCCCACTCAACAGCCTCCTCTGCAGCCTCACCAGCACCAGGTAGCCCCCTTTCCCTCAAGGTATCAGCCATATCTATGAAAGGAATAACAAGAAGCGTTCCTGGTCCCCCATACTCTGAATTCAAGAAGGTATTGAAGATCTGAAAGGCACAACGTACAAGCATTCAGCCTCTATCGCTAGCATCTACAATATCCAGTATCAGTAATTCATATTCAACCATACAACCATTGACATAGAAATTGAGATATTTGTATGGGAATACTAAGTAAGCTGCCATAGGGGATACGAGAATATGAAATATGTCTATTACAGTATAGAGCTAGCGTTGCTATTCCTGGATAAAATAAACGCCTTGGCGTTACATGAACAGCATTCAAGTGATTGCCCATATAAAACATTCTGTTGTGTTCCATTTCCAAAAAGAATTTGTTTTGATGCCAAATAATTCCTGCACCCCATTATTCATGCAAAAAATTTTGGCACAACTTTACCAACATCTCCTCTTTAAAAGAATCGGAAAGCCTTCAAACACTTACCTTAGTACCTAACAGAATTTTTTTGTACCTCAAACAAGTCAGCTTCCAAATATATAGGAAGAAAATTCCGAATTATCTGAATTATTATTTTGTAGTGTTATAATAGATGACAAAGTTGACTTGTTATGGAGGCAACTTGAATGTTTGATACCTCAAAGACAGAAAACTCCCTTTCCACGTTCCCTGCATTAGGTTTACCAAAGATACTTTCAAAATTATTTGGTACTATTAGATGTTTCCACTTTTCACTACACAGGCAGACAAACAATATGATGCGACTTAGCGCAACCTTCTAGTTGCATACGTATTTTTATCAATGTAAGAAATCCACTCAAAGTTGGAAGCCACAGAACGAAACCCTTGTTCCACAAACAAGCTACATGTAAACTATGTCTTCTTTAGCAGAACTAACTTTCCTAAAATGCTAAAATCCTAACATCATCTAAACGACAATTGATGCCCCCATTTTATATAGAATGTTAAACAACCTTAACAATGAAAGAAATCATAGGTAGCCAATGCCAAGCCATTGTCACATCAATGGAAATGCATTTTGATGTTTAATGTGCCAAGCAGCAAAGGAAACATCAAGCATACTGTTCTAAACAACAATTTCACCAAATCTTCACAAAATTAAGACTTTACACAATAAACCAGATATGAAGTGGTAAGCAGAACAGCTAGGAAGGTTACCATGTGGTTGTACTCATCTGTTGATTTTCCACCTTCATGAGTTTAAGGTTACTTGACATAAGCATGACGTTGAAATGAGAGTGAACCATTTTCTACATTGACACATTTCATATATTTCACTTGTGCCATCATCTGCATTCCCCTAGAATGCCTCATGGTGAAACTAGCTTGAGAGATACAAATTCTTCATATGAACAATTTCTAGTGAGTTTTGACATACGATGCACTTTGGAAAAGGGCCTATTTGTTCCTGTGTTGAATCAGACAGCTGGACCATCAAAGTCACAAGCTCATAACTGGAGACTCTTGGTTTCAAACGATATGGGGCTACTGCAAACTGTGTATCTTCTTTGTTGAACTATAAATGACACTAAGGGGGTGCATCATAGTTTTTCCTGCAGATACATTCTGCAATCATACGTTATGCATTCACTTTATGTTTAAGATTTTAAACCCAAATACCTCAACATAAACGATGTGTATGTTCTAAAACATTCCCCGATGACCAGTAACCGTACTCTTTTTTTTCCAAGTTCTCAATTTCACAATCAGAAGTTATCCCATCATAGGCATTCATATAAGAACTTGGTTATTGAAGACAACAAAATATCGACCTGAATTTTCAGTTAATGCCACTGAAAGTCAAAAGATGATGATATAACGTTTCTCAGATAAATCCCTTTACATCCAATGTTTGAGCAATTAATGAACTGATTTTGGTTTAGTGATAAAGAACTAGGCAATGAATAAGAAGTCCGTTAATCCTTACGTTTCTGTAAACGTTTTACCATTACATCCTCAGTGTCCCTGTTATTCAGCAACTCCGGGAAAAAACTTTGCTTTCTAGACTAGCATGGAGAAAGCAATAAAACGTTGACAGTAGGTAAACTACGTCTACCTTCCGCTGACCTCAGTTGTCTCAAAAAGTCTGGTACTTCTATAGGTTGCATAAAGTTTCCACGGCCACACATGACGGATCCTCCATAGAACCCACTAAGCCCCACAACTGGGTAAACTAACACTTTTCTCCAGTTCTTTCTCTCTTCATTTTGACGCAAAGTGTACACCACTAGTCATAGAAAGAAAATTACAGGAGGCTTTGAACATTGAATAGTCAGTCATGCCGAGAGAAAGAAATATAATTATACGATTTGCAAACGAACACAATAAAACCCATATCTGGTACAGTAAACAACATACGTCTAAAATAACAGGCCACCATCATTATCACAACAAAAAATTGGGCACTTCAGTTATAGTGATAAGTCATGCACTTGTAAACGGATGGAGCCAGACAGGAACTGAAAGAAATTAGACCTGCATTTGATTGTAAATCTAGATTATTTTTTGTACCTCAGTGCATATGCCGACAACCTCTTCGCATGACTCCCCATACATATCCGATTCCGAGAGCGTTTTGAGAAGATGGGTCCTAAACCTTTCGGTTTCCTGAGACAGAGAAACCAAAAAAAAAGGATTAGACGCCATAGAGAAGAGAAGAATTTAGTGGTTTCGGCAGTAGAAATGCCAGAAACAAGTAAACCAACCAAAATGATATGAGCAAAGTGCATTGAAACAGAGACTTACTGCTTCAGCAAATTCTGGAATTGGGTCTGGAAATACATATTCAGCAGCTCTGCAAGTAACTAAGTTGCGGTTCCTAGAAGCAAAACAAAAAGGCAGTGGAGAGAAGAGAGGGACAGCTGAGCTGGGGACTCGGGAACCAGAGGCATGAGAAGATAATGTTGACAGACGACTATTAGTTAACGATAATGAAGAAGAGGAAAAAGAGGAAAACCAAGGACATGGCAGTAGGCGAAAGGGCAGAGAGGATATGGATACGCAGAACATCTCTCTCTCTCTCTCTGTCTCTCTCTCTCTCTCTCCCTGGTTTTCTTTTTGAAATAATACTATATAACAGGTTTACAGAATGCCGGAAACAACAGCATAGGTCGAAGAACGCCGGTTGGCCTGCGGGGCCGCTGGCTACTAAGAGCTTCGTTATTAATTCGTAATTACCCATCTCGGATTCTCGATGGTGAAAATAGAGTTGATTTCACCTGATGTCAATTTAATCAGGTGACTCTGGGGGGCCCAAGACTCACGAAAGATAGATCGGTTAATGAAATTGGTCGTGATATAAATTAATTTAACTATGTTCGAATTAGTGTTGGGCCTGGAGCAAAGGAAAACACAAAAAAGTTCAATCGAAGAGATAAATTGCAGAATTGGATTCGGAGTCGCTAACAATTTTCACTCAAACCTTTCATTCTCTGTTGAGTAAAAGTTTTCGTGGGAACTTAAAGTAGAATCCTTAGACAAATTATTGAATTGAAAAACAACTAGCTCCCTTCATAAGGCGTGCCGACGGGCCAGACAACATCTGTTCTGCATAGAAGCTTCCTACGAATTACGTCCACCAATCAAACAGAATGCTTTCTAAACTAAACAATGTTAAGGTGAAGAAAGAAAGCGGAACCCCGAGTCCTACTTTGTCTCCTTGCCGTTGGAAGCTGCTCCCTGATGGGTTTACCCATGCCACCAAACGCCCTTACATTGCTAAGATATTGCTATCTTAAATGACAAATAAATGTTAAGAATAAAAAACAACATAGTCTCTTTTTCATCGATTACTATTTCGTTAAGAGTAATCATGTATGGAATGACCAGTAAAAGTCCAAACTCAAATGGCCGGGATCGAGTTACACTTAAATTGAATCTTAGTCCAAAAAAAGTTAAGTTGAATCTGGGTGTTCAGTAAGAAAAAGGAAACTGAAATTAGATACACCCTAATGGGCCGGGCCGCGCCCAACCCACGCAGTCTATGTTGGTCTAATAAAGATCCCGTGGACAAATCCAAATAATTTGTCACCTGACAGACGATGACCCAAGGTGGAAAAGGATGCTGCCACTTGTTATTTGGAGGCTTGAATGACTTTCTGTAGCATTCAGCACATTGTTCTCCATGCCTTACTAACAAGAATTGCTACAACATTTTTTTTCCTTTCCCTTTTTGGATTTAACGCTACCAAGATACTACACCAGAAGTCTTAATAGTGCAAGAGATGCTCCCAAACGAAAATTGAATTTCGAAATATCAAATTGTCAGTCTAATGTCATTTAAGCCTACTAACCAATGATTTTCTAATTTCATCGAACCTACCGTTTACTTCCATCCCGTTTCCAGGTGCCACACAGAGCGGTGCTTCTTATCTTAGTGTACGGCAAGACCTCATTGTAAAGTTGGTTTTGATCAACTTTAAGAGGGAAAATGTCCATTTGGTGCAGCGCATGCTGAGCTCATTCTACTGATGGACCAACACGAGCATGATGAAAAGGGTTCGCAAGATATCGACTGCCAATATCCCTTGAAAAGTAAAACTTTATATTGTTAGCTCTCTTAACACTGAAAAAGCTAAGAAACATAAAACTAACTTTTACTAACCAAGGAAAAACAGAGAAAAAAAATATAATGAATCACAGCATGTGAGGCCTTCAGGCAAAAAGGACGGTCAAAAATTTTATTCGTTTAAGCACTTTAGTGGGAAAGGGCAAATAAATGTATCTCCGCATGTAAAGTCTTGAGAAAGAAATTGTCCAACATATTCTTTTTCAAGCATTTGACTGGACAAAAAGCACGACAGCAAATAGTCCGCGCTCACACTCGTCTACACAACATATGCATAGGTGTTATTTACAAGTAAACCCACAGCCACTTCCACATGCAGTAAACCCACAGCCACTTTCACATGCAGCTAAATCACTTTTGTCTGGTTCATTTTAGTCATTCCCTAACATGGTCCGCGTAATAGAAAAAGGTAATCCTACATGTTTATCGCGGCCACTTCTGCTATGACAGTCTCCCACAAGGATATTTATTTACTGCCATAAAACGACCACCCAAGCCTGATCATATATCTCATCTTATAAGTTACTTGCGAAAATTAGTAGGTCGACCTACATCCTCGAAAATGGTTTACATTAAATTTTTTCTCTGTGAAAACCTTTCCATTGGAAAGTTCTATATTACATTCTCAAAAGAACAACTGATTAAAAACGTTGATTGTAATCAAACGGGGGACCTAAACTTGCATCTGATCTATCTGTGACAGCAAAAGCACCAGACTAACTGTGTTGTGCTCGTAAGAAAGCTGCACAATGATAAACATCTCTTACAATGTATAAAGGCAAGCCTGCCCACAAAAACAGACTTCTAAATTGTATAGTTGTCATGTAAACAGAAATCAATTCATCTGCTGATCATATGGCTCCACTAGATGAACACAGAAAAGATAATCTACCGCCAAGTTTGTCCTTTGACGGTTCCCCATTATAGAAAAATAAAAGGGTCGTCTTGCCTTCCCTGAATGGGGTTTTTATGTAGCCTACCTCAACTAAGAAACAGCCAAGGAGACGAAGCAAACCAGCTATTATATGAGACCAACAATTTAAACCGATAAGTAAGCACGGTTTCATGATTTGCTTCACCTAAAGACCACACGTTAACAAGTTGGAATCTGAAAGCGACTAAATGAATAACCACAGTATTACTGCTTTTGATTGAAAATGAAAAAACATGCAAGTTAAACAAGACACTTAGCGGAGCTCAGGTTACTTAAAACAACAACAGGATCTAGTCTGGAGCTTGGATCCTGCTTAATAATGGAGGTAGTCATATGGCTTGAGCCAAAGATGAGGATGGTTTTCAATCACAATGAAGAAAATTTGTTGCTCATGCTGGTCTAATACAGACTAGCACATGAAACTGTGAGGCAAATAGAATGGACAACTCACTGTACTTCATCATATTACATGTTAGAAGATGCATGCCGGTGCCTTAAAAGGCCTGGCCGTATCTCATAAATCCCAAACTATGACAGCAGAACACCGAACATGGACCTTCCCTCACCTAAGTCAGCCTTTAATTACAAAACTCACAAGTGTTACCAGAGACAAGGGGAAGGGATAAAAAGCGAAGGAAGAAAGCTGTTTCCCTATCCACTATAAAGACAAAATCAACCTTCACCTCAGCCGTTCAAAATTGGCAGCTGCAGCATGATGCTGTATTTATGTATATGGTATGAGCTGAACCATGAACATGACTTTTTTTACAAGTTCCTCTCATGTGGTTCGAGCCATGGAAATCCCAAGACGTCAAAAACTTCTTTTTCTGTTTTGCAAGTCAATCTTGTATTGGATTTTGTGACCTGAAAAACAGAGGAAGAGAGGAGGCGAAGGAGGTTACGCTAACAAGCAAAGTAGCATAAGTGCGACTTAACAAAATAGTTTTTTTGTGAAACCTTCTTCCCACTGGGACTGTGTGAAACAAGATAGAGGCCTGTATCATCAAGCCTGAAACCTTTGCTCTCAGCCAATAACCTCAACCTGCAGGTATCAGAAAGTTATTTGTCGAAATAACCTGTTGCTGGGAAATACAAGCGAGAGATTGCACAGGCCTAGTAACCATCATTTCTAGAACTTGCACATGAAAACTAACAAATAACAAGTTAGAATACTTTGTATGTCCTCTGACCAGTGGACTGTCCCATACAACAGCTGGCTCAATATGAAGCAACCATAAATTTTTTGCTTGATTGGGAAGTAGCTAACTTTAAGACTTTTTTTTTTTTTTTTTTTTTTTTTTTGACCATTGTGAAGAGCACCACCTTGATAAAACCATACACCCGATAAAACAACAAACTGAGTGAAAGGCAGGGAAGAGGAGAGGACAGGTTTGGTGATTTTGCCATATCATGAGACTAAAGTTGAGCACTTCTCCGGTAACTATTGTAAGACTTTTTAGGAAAATCTCAATAGTCCAAACAATGCCAGAGAACATCAAGGAACCTTCCGAAATAAGGACTGTTAATGGCCACAATGTACTCCTTTCAGCTAAGAAATACAATGTGCCAATAGATAGCACCATTAAGAAAGAGACTGAACAATTGGACGGATCCTATTTCATATGTTTTAGAACCATCACCATGTTAAACTACATCCGATTTCTGCACAGAAGTGATGCTGTTACGATGAGCAAACTGACACACTTAGCCAAAAGCAAGAGGGTTCAACTATTGAATTTTTGATCATTTGTGAATCAGTATTTTAGTTGATGACAATTCAACAATTCATCTATTTCCCATATTTTTTTCTAATGATGCATTATTGTATCAACCACCAATCACCCTAAAAATGTCCATACAACATGAGCATGATACAGTTATTTGCCAAACTATTCCACTAACCAATCCATTTGTGATTTTAGCTCAGTACCATGTGAGGGAAAAATACAAGTAAATTACCTCCTATTTAGTACATCATTCCCTGTCCAAGCTATTAATCCAAAGGCATATATGTCTCTTGGATATACCTGAACATAATACAAACCAAGTGTTCCAATGGAACAGGATAAATTATCCCTGAAGCAACAGCTGAATAGTTTAAATTGAGCACTGAAAGTCAATAATCATATATTTATTAAATCTCAAAGAAGGGCAGCAGTGGAAAAGAAAATTCAAGTGTCCAAACATTTTTAGAAATGACTTGGTTCTTTTTTAAGTTTAAATGTCTTAAAATTGAGAGAATTTTTCATAAAAGGTAATAAGTTGTTCTCAGTCACAAACAAGGGAGAGAGGGAAAACGAAAGAGAAAGAGAGAGAGAGAAAGAGGTGTTCTTCACTTGCTTGGTAGACTAGAAGAAGATAGTAAGAAGGAGCAAAAGCATGAATCTGAGGCAGCAGACATGAAGACTAAAATGTAGGCAAAGAATATTTAGTGACAATTATAACTCGATCAGGGTTGTATACTTACATTACATATTGTTGGATGACGGAATCTAAATAGGGATACCTCATACCACATGAAGCACTTCAAACTTGTCAATACCAAGACAAGTTTGAGCATGACCATGTAATATATGATGTGCATGCACAGGTCCACAAACAAGCATGTGTGCACACCCACACAAAATACACATGTACCTCCAAATTGATGCATGCACTTGAACTCACACAAACACACACCTATACACACAGAGAGGAAGAAAGCATTCTAACTCCATGCCTTCCAAAAGGAGTGGCATCAACAACCTTGAAATCAATGCGATAGCGTTGCTCCTGCCCTGGATATGTGCAAAGCCCAAAATATGTGTCTACTCCAGAGTCTGTTCCCTATGTAAACAAACATGATCAAATTTCAGAAAACACATAATTGGCAAGAAACTAAATAAGGATTACAACAATGCGGAACAGAAAATAGAAATCCAAAATGACCCATGAAATTAAAAGATCATGTCAAATTAAAATAAAATATCACACTTTGAATGCCAACAAAATCAAGAACCAAAAGAAGAAAGGCCACTTTGCATTAGACCATAGCAAGGCAACTCCATAAGAAAGGTATTATCAAGGCAACAATTGCCAAAGTTTAGCATACATATAGATTCTGAAGGTGTAAATAAACCATTAATGCACTTTTAGTAAAGAAGTTGTGCTCTTCTTAACAGCATAGAGGTAAGGACAATAAGACACGAAATGTACAAGTAAGCAAACAAATAATGTCAGGCATAGAAACAACCAGCATTTGTCAAATTGAAGCTGCAGTCTTTTAAATAGTAGAACACAAAGGGGCTAGATTCCACCCCAGAACAGACTCCATCTTCAACATCAGGCCATCATATTTCATTCTTTCAAGATCTTCTTCTGAATATTCAACAGTTAAAATGTAGAAAAGTAGCAAAAATGCTGATAAAAACATGCAAAGACAGAAAGATACCTCCATGCTGTGAGTACTGAACACCAGATCCTCTCTCAAAAATTTCATATCCTTCAAATGCTTAACAAATTTGGGCAGAAAACCTTTATGGCTGCGCTTAAAAGATATACCAGTTACTTCACAGCCAATACGAATGCAGCATAATTAAGGATGGAAGTATATAATAAATGTCAAGCTACTTAAATTTGGTAGCTTTTACTATCACCCCGTTCATACTCCAAAAAGATACTGCATAGCAAAACTTTATACAAATCCAAGGTCTGCAGACATTTTGCTTTGTGTCTCTCCTTATGTGTCTGTGTGTGAGTAAAGTGTATCTGTGGTGTTCCTCTAATTGTTTTGTTCTATTATGGAAACAAAGTAGAAATAAACATATCCAGGAGCTACCAGTTAAAATGGAAAAGTTACTAAACAAAATTTGCATACTAATAATAACAACAACAAACACTATCCTTCAACAAGTTTCATGGCCAGACAGAGATAACAATTGCAAGAAGGGGAGGAGAAAACCATTATCTAGCAAATAAATGAAGCAAGAGAACCCAGCTGTAGACCCTAGAAGAATCATGCTTTATTACTTACATAGAGAAAAGCAGATCACTGTGCCACATAATACAGAAAGGTCCAAAAGTACTTGTGGAACCAAGGAAAGCTGAACCGTCCAAAAAGTACATAAAATAGGAAAACAAAACCAGTCTACTGAGCAAGACAGAATCTAGGTAATCCCACTATCTCTACACAAAACTAAGTGCTGGCATTTCCACATAATGTTAACCAAAAGGGCATAGAAAGTCAGAAACTACTACAGAAAGTCAGCAATATCTCATCTTCAATAAGAAATGTTACGATTCTTTCGTTCAAAACTACCTTCTCCCATCTGGATGTGTAACCACAACATCTAAATCGCCACATGTTGCTTTTCCACGTCTGTAGGATCCCCCAACAACAATAATAACCTTCAGATAGAAAACTGAGTGTGTTTTTACTTACATTTAATAAAAGAAGTGAAAGTACAAACAGGAGAAAAATATGAAATAATTAATGCATATTGACATCAAATAACATTTGAATTTGTGTATAAGGAACTTTCTCCATTTTAGTAAGGCTGAATGCAAATAACTTTTAGCAAAAACAGTATCTGATGAGATCACACACATATACATATACATATACATATATATATATATATATATATATATATATATATATATACACTTGCATATGTATGTATGCATGTATATGCAAAACGACAAATAAATAAAAAAAAATGCAATAGAAAATCTGCATAAAATCAAGAAAAGTAGAAGGGAAGGATAACAAACTACACGATAAATGGAAAAAGTAGAAGGAAAGAAAAAACCTAGGTTGTTGAAAGGAAAAATCTAGGTTATTAAGTGCTCAACTGGGAAGTCCAAAGAACAGCCACAAAACCTAGAGGTCTAGGGGATCCTAGGAGAAGCGTAGGCACCGGTATGTTAAGACTCTCCTTTGAAATTAACTTGCATAAAACAATAAAAGAGCACAAGGATTATCCACACACCAAAGCGGATGCAGAGAAAAGGTTGAGCTCAAGTTTAGAATGAACAAGATTTATGGGAGAACGAGACAAGGAAAGAAGATGAACTTCGCTCTAAAAAGTAGCATCTTTTGGAGGGGACCCTTAACCTCACTGATTCAGCAAAAAAACAAATTGTAATCCCCAAACACAAGTTACAACCAGTTTATGAAAAAGTGAATCAGGGTCACTTCCCTAAGTGAGTCTCAACCTAAACATACCCCAATCTGAGCCCACCAATGCATGACGAAATACTCTGCCAATACTACCTTTATTTGTGTTAAGAGAAAAATAAAAGTATCGTAGGTAGTGATTTGGAAATATTTCTAAAATAACTACCTATGATACGTTTATTTTTCTCTCAACACAATTAGGTAACAGTTTGAACTTTGAAAATATATGGCCATATAAAAACGTACACTTGCACAAATAAAAGCAACTACATGTGCAGGAAACTCAAAAGAATTGTACAGGTGAGATCTCCATCCTTGCAGAAGATAACTGGATCATATTTTCACCTTTGTGCAGACTGGACTTAGAAGTTCAGAAAGTCATCATGAAAATATCATCCTTTGGAACCGCCAGTGAACAATGTCATAGGAAGCCAAAAACATATAAAAGTATTACCTTCGAGTAAGACATAATGTCCACAATGATACAGTTGCATTCCTTCTTTAAAAACTCAATGAGAGGAGAAAAAAAGAGGACTGGGTTTCTTTTTCTTTGAAGCAGGTTAAAAAAATTAACCAAATTAAAAAAATGCTGGGACGATTCCAATGGTTTTATTGTCATCCTTAACAAGAATGCATAAATTAACATAATTACAAAAATCATCAGAAAAAAAGTGTTTCAGAGAGTTTATATATCAATCTCACCCCAGGCAAAACATCCTTTCCAACTTTCTGAAGGATTTCCTCCATTACTTTGACCTAGGCCAATAAAAAAGCCACTCCAGGTAATAGTGGACAAGAGGATCAAGATGCTCTTGATAACAAAGCTTTAGCAGAATGCTTTTTACCTCATCACGTGGAATCCGTTTTTTGATGTCATCAAAGTATTTCACACCTAGCCGCTGGGCATGGGTTAATGAATCGTCCTTTGAAAGATCATCCAGAGTACGATGCCCTTTCTCATATAGCTTTAGTGCGGTGGCTGGACCAATGCCCCAAACTTCCCCAAATAGGCTAATGGTTTTGACCTGCATAAATTGACATATGCTAAGCAACACATGCAGTAAAAATGTTTGGGGTACATGACAAGAAGAGTTAGCAAAGCAAGAAAAAGCTAAACAGTGACAATGATATCTTACATAAACTAACACACCAGCATATACAAGTTTTCAAATTTATTTTTCCCTAAAAAGGTTTAAACAGCATTAATCAAATTTCATAAGTGCAAGCTCATCAGTGGTATCTTAGGAATTAAGGCTCTGGCACGAAGCAAAACAAGACATAGGTTGCGTTTGCATAAGACCCGAAATTGAGCTAGCCACTGGGTTTGGGAGCAAGGTTGCTTAACAAAAAACAACTCAGTTTGAGGTGTACTGGAGTTATGTCCAAACTGGATTTTCACAAAGGTTTGGGCAAAAGGTGAACTAAAGAGACAAAAGAATAAAGAAAGAAGACAGGAAGTGAAGAATACACTTACTTGCTAAGTATTGCAAAAGAAGGGGCCTGCTGATAGAGCTGGGCAGGCAGGCTAAGTTCTTAGGTCAGAGAGATGCCAGGCATGTAAGCAAACTCCCCTCAATTACCCATACTTAATTAGGAATTTCATGCAATATGCCCATGACTCACTACTGGGAATCATAAGTGTTGAATCGATGAAGTAATGTGAAGCTAGAAAATCTCGGTAGCCTACACTTCCCAGTTACACTTGGATATATGTTTCATTTGTGCTATATCATGAATCTATATAGATGATCAAAGAAAGTCAAATCAGTTAAAACATTTGC
Organism: Nymphaea thermarum; assembly: GCA_011799765.1. Taxonomy (NCBI): domain Eukaryota; kingdom Viridiplantae; phylum Streptophyta; class Magnoliopsida; order Nymphaeales; family Nymphaeaceae; genus Nymphaea; species Nymphaea thermarum. The sequence goes on from JAANDH010001448.1 coordinate 32,910, forward strand.
TAGTACTAGGAAATATAAAGAGAAACAAGCAAAATAGTCTTTTTACATATACATTGTCCAAAGGAGAATGATTTTTAGAACCTGCAGCAAAAAAAGAGACTTCAATAGAATCTGACATATGGAACCATGGCAGAGCATAGACCTGAGAACCAGAGAGCACTGTTCCACTGTTGCAGCAGAGTTGCAGGTTTAAGAAGAGGGATGCTGACTCATCTCATGATCATAATATTGTCCGCCTCAACTTCAAGGTACTACAAGTAGGAGATCTAGCAAGCTGCCCTCCAAGAGCAACCACTTTCCCTCCAGCAAGCAGGCAAGCTCCAATCATGTCCTCTCTGGGAATGTTTTTTTGCCCTACTTTCTTGCCAGCAACAGACTATCTATCCTCACGCTCCAAATGTTTTTTCTGCTTTTCTAATGAGATTCCTGGGACACTTCTATGACCCAGAGTCCAGATGACAGGTTTCTGGTCAGACGATGTCAAACCACTGTCCAGCCATTTTTCGGTTGGCTACCAGCGAAGAAAGGCCAGAAAAGATTTGGATGTTAGCTTTTTCCCCATTTCAACTTTTTTATAGCCACCTAGTGACCGGGAAATGGGCTGGGATAAGCCTGAGCATCTCCAGCAATCCTGGTCTGCAGAATTCACACACTTCCTGGCCAGTCACCAAAATTCAGCCTCTTTTTCTCTTTTTTCCAATTTTAAGTATTCCAGCCAGTCTTCTAGCCAACCACCAACCTGAACGATATAGATGACCTTGCTGGGCCCATTTTGCAACTGGTAGGTGACTGAAAATGAACACCATTTTTCTATTGTGTTATTTTCTTTTTTACAAAATCATGTTTTGGCTGCCAAACTAAGTTTTGCTAAAAACTTGGTTTAGAGGCGAAGCCAGGTTTTCCTTTCTTGTAATCTAACACTACCTAAAGCCGTCTAAACAGCAAGGTATATGGAGATTCTTATTCTCAAATATTAAACCACTGAGGCAAGAATGTTCTGTCACTCAAAACCTGTCTTTCTTTATGATGCCATTTCTGTATTGCGCTCATCTTAGTGGAAGATCACACTGTGGATAAGGATGCTACTATCAGCTCTTTTATAGTTATGTTAAGATAATTTCTTGTCTCCGAAGAAAAAATGGGAAATAGCATGTCATCAGAGACTTATAAACCAAAAAGCAATAAAACATAAGAATAACATCAAAAGAAATTGTTAAAACTAAAAAGTACGACAAGTTATTGAGGGTATGACCTTTTCATCATTCTCAAAATGCTCCAACTTTGACAGCTTCCCTGTTGTCACAATCTCGTGGATCTGCAGGAGAAGCACAATGATCTTACATTTGATTGAGCCTTCTAACAATGAGATGCCATACAATAGTTTCAATAAGTTACATGCTGCAAGCAACAGATCCATGCACATCATAAAGCCACACATTCTTTAGACTTCTTAACAGCAAATCCTTGTAAAAGCTGGCAAATGAAATCAAACAGCAGAATGCTTGGCAGAAACTATATCAACTTCAGAAAATTGCTATAAGTACTTAAGTGGAACCAAAATTCCTTGTAAAGCAATAGTGAACCAGGTACTAAGCAATAAATTAGAAATGAGTTGCATACAATCTTGTGTAGAAAGAATTTGCGTACATGGTCTTGCATTGCTTTTCCAATTGCTGGCAGGTGCTTGACCTGATCAACACTCTGAATTTTGAAAGGTAATTTTTCAATAACTGGAATTGCCTTATAATAGCTGAACGATCTCCTGTCATCTCCAAGGGCTGTATGAGTTTAACATAGAAAAAGAAAAACGAAAAAAACATTAGGTAAATATTCCAACATAATTGTTAATGGCAATTATAGATATACCCCTGTATATATTTATGAGTTTGCCAAATATCTCTGTAACATTTCGATTTAAATCTGGGGGCTTGTAAAGTGAGGATGCCTGAAAAGTGAAAAGTATCATGATGATCAGGAAGCTAGTATGAGAGTTTTCCCTAACCAATTCAATAAAGAACTAGAATAATATCCATGAAACCACTGTCTCCAACAGTTTTCTCTAATTCTCAAATGTAGCATCACATATATCTTTCCTTAGAACTGAATCTATAAATCCTGCCTACTCTCTTTATTCTAAATGTCAGGAGGAGTAAATGCTGAACATGAGTAAAAATAGATGCCAGAGAACAACAAATAGATCTTACATCCTGGTCTGAAGTTTCACTGTTATTTCTTTTGTCAGACACTGAAGAATCAAAATCAGATCTGAGAGCTCCAGCAGAACTTTCAGCATTTGATTTTTCCATTTCACTGTCACTTGGATAACGATCCCGTAGCATGCTTTGATCTTCATCAGTCTGAACACTATTTTTTCCAAGGGCTTCTGAACCCTCACTGGCCTCACCACGAGCAACATTTGTGTCATCTGTTAGTTTGGCTTTTTTCCCACTTTTCATCTCCTCGTCACTTGCATTTCCTTCAGCTGACCCCAAAACAACTCCTGTTACAGATTGGCCAACTTCGTGCATAGATTTCTGTTCTAGGACAATCCTATAAGGATCCTCCACTACTCTTGCACCCTGCTTCAAGCTGTCCTCCAACCACTGGAACGAGAGTACATTCTGCAATAGTATATATAGAGAGAAGTTTTTTGAACTACCAATATTTTTATGGATCATTTTGAAATAGGAAACAAAATAAGTTAACTGATGAATGAAGAATACCGAAAACATAAGAATACCAACCGAAAAGTATCACCAGATGCCTAAAGAGAAGCGCATAACAAAAACTTTCTAGCGTTAACATAATTTCCACTAATATAGAAGAGGTTCGTCGTCCATCTCAAAGTGCATAATTTCCACTAATATAGAAGAGGTTCCTCGTCCATCTCAAAGTGACAACTTCCACTAGCATCGGATTGGTCGTCCATTTCAAAGAACAGTACCAGTGGTTGGCCTTTCCACAAGAACATCGCAGTAAAGCTGGACCGGATTGGAGAATTTATGTGTGTGTGTTTGTATACACAGTAAACAGTGTCAGTTTTGAATATGTACGTTTAGCGCCCGAGTTACACACAAAGAGAGGCAGTTCAGTGAATTGAAACTTCAGGGTGTTGCTATCCCACCAAAGTTAGGCGTCCTTTTGCAAACTAAAGAGACGTAGGGCTAATAGATACTGACAACATCGTAAGGGTATGAAAGGATGGTTCACTTTACCAGCGTAAAAAACACAAGTATGTTAAAAGGCATTTGATTGTCCAAAGGAGTGGTTCCATGGTAGATGATACGTAACATGATTAATTGTTCAAAGTTCAAACATCACAGAAGAAAGAATGCGTACAATCTTCATGTCTATGAGGCGATGCGGATTCGCTTGCAGAAGAAACTTGGAAGCTGCTGCTAAAACGTGAGTCACTGTCTTGGAAAGATGATCTTCGACCACTGCTCCCATTTGCAACAGCTTCTGCTTCCAAATCTATAGACGTCGAAAGAGAGAGAGAGAGAGAGTCATGAATCCACCGGAATTGCAGAAATCAGTGTTCTCAACTAACATAAAAACTTGCTTAGACCCATAACATCAATTCAGGGAGCAGAATATCATGCTCCCCATTCAATTCCCGCTCCGAAGAATTTGAATTCTCTCTTCAAGATAGTTGTACCAGATGCCAAACCAGGGTCGGTGAGGGAACCTTACCTGAATCCGGCGAGGTTGGACGCCTTTCTCCACCAGGAAGAATACCATGCCGGAGAACATACCACCGGCGTCAGGCACAGGTTTGGGGCCAGTCTGATTCTTCTTAGGCGTCGTCTTCGACTTGGGCGCCATCCACAACACAGAACCGACGACGGCCAAACGCTCGCCTCGCCCTCCCGAATTCGAGCGGGAAATAATCGTTCTCCAACGGCAACGCCGACTCCGCGCTGACGACTGCCGGAGGGAGGGAAGTCAAACTCCACACTCGTCCACTTACAAAAGCCATTGACAAAAACATCCCTTTCCTTGTCCGCCAATTTTGCCCTTCTTGCCGTACTAAATCCGGGGTGTTTTGGGCATTTTCCACTCGAAAATGCAGGCGAAGCCTTGCCAACGAGAGACAAGGTGAGGAACAGAGGAAGATCCGATTTGACACGTATCAGGAACGTGATGACTCTGGATCTGATATCTTCACCATTCGCCATTGACCCGATTAGAGCGTTTGGGTTGGAAAGGAAAAACCGAAACCAATTTGTAATCAGATTCAGATTTAAGAACTGGAGGTCTTCATTAAGAATCCTTGCTAGCAGTTATGAGGTTAACTTTGGAAATCTGTGTGAAATTGGAGGCTTGGAAACATGAACCCCCCACCCAACACACACACACACACACACACACACACACCCTGAACCCCCTCTTTCTTATTCTTTCTCTAACACACCTGCAAACCCCAATTTACACTCCTGTTTGCTGTTCTAAGCACTTGTAGGAGATAAAGGGAAAACTAGCTGCAGCCTGCAGGTGGGTCCCTCTTGCTTGCAGATTCCTTGTAATTGCTGAGTTCCTTAAAAACCTGCTCTGAAGAAATATACTGAACAAAAACATCTTTTTTCCTAATATATCTGTAATGCAGTTGAAGCCACAGTTTTGCTTCTTTCTAGACAGATATAAACATGGAAAAGTGCACATGGTTTCTTATTGTGGATAAGTGGGTTGGAGTGAAAACATCTGTAATATATTGATGGCCACCAGCAACTGTGATTTCCTTACTAGTCATGGTGCCCCAAAGCCTTCAGCTTCGTCCATATGCATGGGCTGTAGGTATTTTATGATGCAGTGGAAGGCTGGAATTTTGCTTTCAAAGTATTCACTAATAAAAAGGAGGTAAATTCAGGCATCATTGTAAGCAACTGCAAAAGTTTAGTGCCTTTGTACACAGCAAGTTTATGGACGGGGTGGGGATGGGAAGGGGATCCCGTTGAGGGTGCTGGTAGTAGTGCTCTTTTCTTTCCATGCTTTCTTAACATTCGATCGCATAAAGGTTAATAAATGGCCTAAAATTCCAGCCGTTGGGTCATCAAAATCTGAGAAAAGTACATTCTATGTGGTTTCAGGTTTTCTTATGAAAATTCTGCCTGTAGATCTTACTACAGTTATCTGCTAGTACATTAGATGATTCAGGATATACTTTGTTCAAAAGCATCGGTACATTAAAAATTTGAATGTGTGGGGCTAAAACTCCTTTGAGATTCGTAATTTTTATTGATCAGGCAGCCAGGGAACGATGCTTTGCTAGTGACCTCGGATGAAATTATACCAAGGTTATTATATGCTTGTCAATTCGTTTTCAGACATATACTGCAAATAAGAGCTTTTAACTTAACCAGCTCTTAGAAGCACAATGACGATTTCTAACTGTCCCATGATCAGTTTAATATCCATAGGAGGATACATGCATTCCTAAAATTTCTGGATCAACTGAAGATGCAAACAGGGAGCCACTACTAGAGCTGGAAAATATATACCAGGAACTACTCAAGGAAGATGAGCTTAATGGGTCCCTCCTTCCTGTCTTTCTCTTTGTTTTTCAGTAAATTCGACATAAAATTTCCTTTCTGTTAATGCTTTTCAAGTTCCCATGTATTTTAGATTAATAATTAGTCAATAACTCATTTATGTAACTGTCATTTGAGCCTCACCATTTCCTTACGACAAAAATTTTCAGAGCTGTACACACCAACACATGAAGCATGATTCTCTGAGCACTTTTGCCTTCAAACTTGGCACCAGTGGGTTTGGCACAGCTGGTTGGGCTAGCGACTGGTTAGTGACTAGTCAGTGGCTTGAGTTCCTTGGGCGTCAACCCTCTGGACCCTAGGAGTTGGAAAAGGTGGAACTTAATTTGGCACCTCGTACATTGCTATTGAGAGCCAGAACTTGAGAAAGTAGGCTGCTGATGAAGAACCAATGAAGGGAATTGGGTGCAAATTGTTTTAGAGGTGAGAACTGGGCACTGATTACATTAGTTAGACCACCAGAAGTGACCACCCCAAATGAAGTGCAATTAGCCAACCAGCAGCATCACAGCCAAGCCACAGGGGAAACACATGGACGAGGGCACTGCCTTCTACTTGCAATTGGAAAAATAAATCCACAACCTTTTTTGTTTTATTTTCACAAGATAATTTTTGTTGTTTTACGCACTAATTAATTTAGAAGTTGATGTAAGTGATTGCTTCTAACCGATTGTTCTTTTAAATCAAGAATAAGCATTTCCAGCAATTACTTATCATAAGAATTAAAACCGGGTAAAACAGAATAGGAGTCCAAATTTTATTCTAGAATCTGATCTGGAGGCTAAAATTTTCAGAAACAGTTCAGAGTTACAACTTACAAGTTTTCAGTTGTTCCACTTTCCAGTTCTCCATACAACAAAACACCAAAAAACTCATTAAAAAAAAAATCCCTTTTTTTAATGGAAACACAAAAGTTTAAGAAAGGAGAAAAAAATCTTTTAAAGATAGTTGGACATAAAATTGAAGAATTAAATTTTGGAAAAAAACATACAGTTTGCATTGCCAAATAGTATAGCATTTCAATTTGTTTTTCACTTTCTGATTAATGGGAATATGTTCTCCAAGGTGGTATCTGGCAGTTATTATTCCATTTATCGGCCCTAAAATGGGATAGATTCATAGAACACTTTAACATTCTTTGGGGCCAATACATAGAACAGTAATATCTTCTTACTGTTGCCAAACAACCCCTAAAAGATACATTCCCGAAAGAAGTTTCTTGTTTTCAAATACAAGCATATTGCAAGGAAAGTCTTTTGGTGGAAACTCTTCCATGAAAACATTTTTATTGCCATCAAAGGAAGCCTAACACATAAGCTCCTCTGGAAGTGAAAGACCCAACTCCAGTAGGATTAGTTTACCTCACCAAAGGTTGTTTTGCCAATAGTGTGAAACTTTAACTGTTTGATGTTCTGAATAACTTCTTTTTCAGGCAATGTTATAAAAGGCGTAGCGTATCGCGTATCGGTCGGGCTGACCTATACGCTGTATCGTAACGTATCGTAAACGTAGCGTAGCGTATCGTAAAATTAATTTTTTAATTTTAAAAAATATTTAAAAATCAGAAAAAATAGAGAAAAATTATTAAAAATCAGAAGGAAAACAAAAACTCAGAAATCAAGAAAAATGTATTCAAATATAAAAAAGATCATCATACATAAGGAACATTCATGTTTGTCAACAACGCATTCAAAAATTAGAAATCAGATATTCAAAATAACATAATAAGCATCCATCACAATTTTAAACTTGAAAATTTTATAGAATCTTAAGACTTAGAATCTTAGGACCTTGAGTNTGTGTTTTAACCCGTATCGTACGATACGGGGGTGTATCGTCCGTATCGTACGATACGGCCCCCGTATCGCCCGTATCGTGCGATACGTGTACGATACGGACGCGTATCGTTTTTAAACAGTGTATCGTATAGGTTTTCTTGACCTATACGATACGTATCGTACGATACGCGTCCGTATCGTACGATACGGATAACACTGTTTTCAGGGTCAAGGTCACCTTGAAGAAGTGTTCCAGGATCTTAAGATGGGACTTCTAGTTGACTGAGAATCCAGAAAGACTGTCATACCCATTCACTGTAATAATGGAGAAATCATCCAGGACGACCGCTCCTTTGTTCGATTACTCCACCCTTGATGTGTCCACCTGGTATGAATGGGATATCCAAGCATTGAAACATGCCCTAGAGAATGCATCTTGAACATCCAAAACTTTTACAGACAAGCAGGATACAAGTATGCTCTAAAGACCTTGTACCATAGCAAATTCTAAGGAAGACTTGGACCTAAGAACTTCTAGGAAGATGAAATTCTTTGAACGTTCTTTCTTGACCTTAAGTTGTATACCTGCAACTTAGGTTATGTAGCTAGCATTTCCAGCAGAAGGTGAACCACGATGCTAGATTGCTTAAAGAAGTAACAACACAAAACAATTTTTTTTTAAGTATCTCATGTGTAGTTGTATTTTAATATCAAATATTTTAAATAACGATATGTCTTTATATATGTATATTCTCTTAAGAATGACTGAACGGACCGTTGAGGTCTATCCTTGCCTCCATAAGGTGTTTCTAACTTTCTGTGAAATTATTCTTACATTTGTGACGGTGGTGTCAAGAATATACCAGATCATGATAAGGGAGACCAAATATTCTAAGATACAAGAAAGATTATACATTTCATGGAGAACCATAATTTCATAAGGAGTGTGGGAAAGATTATAGATTTTATAGGAGAATCATAATTTCATAAGGAGTGTCACATTCCACTTTTCAAAGAAGGAAAACCGATATCCATTGGTACAAGAACAATGGAGAAACAAATGAGCTACCATTTAATTGAGAATGCTACCACCACTAACTAAATGTACTCACCAGTAGTCTCCGCAGGAACAACTACCCTGTTTGAAATTATGAAAACGAGATCGGTCCCTCACTATTATTTCTCTGCCAAAAACTCTAGATATAGCTTTCATAGCAGAGTGACAATCTTCACAGATTCGTAGATTCTTAACCACTCTAATGGGAAACCCATCTTCAGTGCTCAATAATCCAAACGCAACTGCTAGTTTCTCACTGTGCCAATACATGGCTTGCTCTTTATCTTCCTCACTCAACTCGAACGAAATGCGCAATGTACTGGGACTATAACCCACTGCTTGAAGCCTGTTAAATATCTCATCCAGCTTCTGATAGATATCTGCAGATCGAGAATGGGTTCTATCACCAGCAACAAATTCATGAATGACACCTTTCACTTCTATAGAACTCCATCCAGGAACCAACTGAATCCTTTGTTTGCACATGGTGCGCCTGACTCTGGCAACCCCATCCCAGCAGTTGCTTGATGCATACATGCTTGACAAGAGAATCTTGCTGCCTCCATGATCAAGGGGATCACATCTGTCTACATGGTGCATTATTTCTTCGGCTAGTGCTAAATTTCCATGAATCCTACAAGCACTAAGTAAGGCCCTCCATATAACAATGTCTGGCTCTACAGGCATACACTTAGCAATCTTCACTGCCTCGTCTATGAAGCCAGCACGTCCAAGAAGATCAACAATGCAACCGTAATGTTCAAGAGTAGGCACAATGCCCCATAATTGATGCATGCCATGAAAGAATTGGCGCCCTTGGTCGACTAAACCTGAATGACTGCAGGCATTTAGAACTCCAATGAGTGTGATATGATCCGGCTTCATGCCAATATCCAACATGTGCAGAAACAGATCGACTGCTTCCCTCCCAAGTCCATGCAATGCTAGCCCCGTGATCATGCTCGTCCATGAAAGCAGATCCTTTCTAGAAGAAACACTATTAAAAACTCTACGTGCATGCGTGATGCTTCCACATTTCATGTACATATCAATAAGTGCTGTGGCAAGGTTCGAGCTGCAAATGACTCCTCTCTTGTCAACATAAACATGAATCCACTTGCCTTGGTCTAGTGCTCCTAAGTGAGCACAAGCAGAAAGGGCGCAAACCAGGGATGCTTCATTTGGCTTGACATTTGTACCTTGTAACATGTCATAGAAAATACTTAAAGCATCCTTATATCTCCCATTTTTAACACAACCCGCTATGACAACACCCCAAGTAACATCATTCGAGTCAGGCATTTCATCAAACAACTCAAGTGCGAGACCCACCATCCCAAATTTCATGTATCCACCAACCATGGTAGTCCTTAAAACCACGTCTCTCGGTTCAGTCATTCCATCAAACAGTTTTCTCGCATCTTCCATCGCCCCAAAAGATACGTACATACTGACAAGTGAATTCTTCACAAAGGTATCGCGCTCAAACCCCTTCTTAACCACCATTGAATGGCAATTGCAGGATCGATCCAAGCGCGAGCAAGCAGCGATCAAGAACGTGAACGAGTATTTGTCTGGCCCGGAATCGTGGTCACCGACTGCAAGCATCTCGCGGAAAAGAAGAAGAGCTCGCTCTGGCACCGCGCTCTTGGAATACGCCTGAAGCATTGCATTCCGGTCGAATTTGCAGAGAACTCGAGATCGATCGAACGCAATTCTCGCATAATGGATGTTGCCGGACTCGACGCAGAACGGAAAGAGTTTGTGGAGCGGCAGGCCGCTTGTAATGATTTGGGCATGTATCTGCTTCAACTGCACCACCTTCGCGGAGCCTGAGCATGGTGGCACTTTCAGGGTAGAGAACCGGTCTAAGAGGGGTCGATTCACCGGGCTGACCAGTTTGGTGGTACATCCAGTGGAGAAGGGGGAAAAGGAAGGCCTTTCAGGGTGTTGATTCGCAATTAACTTCAGTGCTCGGGTACGCAGGGAAACTCTGCATGGGAAATGCATTCAAGTCTCGAAGCCATGAAAAAAGAGAGAGCAAATGGTTCGACAGATCTCCCACCGCACTGTGACGAAAGAATACAATGAAAGCGAGACGAATGTTCCCAGTCCAAAGGCCGTCACTTTCACCAAAGAAAACAACTGAACAAGCGAGCTTAGTCAACTTCTAATTTAATGTTTTTCTTGAGCAAACTTAGTTTTGCTATATATTGTCTAGAAAGGAAGCAGATGATAGCCATTGAAAGAAAAACGCAGCATACAAAGAAGCAAAATTATTAGCCAGTGACGAGATAGCAAGGATAGTTACAAAGTGATGCTATTTCATGCTTGGACGTACCATGTCATGTCATTTCAATTTCATGGATGACTCGAGGTACCGATATATATAAAGTATTTTTTTAATAGGATTTATAACTAGTATTTGATTTCAGAATACCATAAACTGAATTATTCCAATATCTTGTAATAGGTTTGCTTATGCATGTTCACGGAGTTTACACAATTGACGATAATTCATTTGTCATTCACATAATACATTTCATTTCAAACGTACGAGGCATTATTTATCTTACATATCATGTTTATGAACTGTGTTATTTGTCTTTAAATAATATTATCCTTTGCTTGACCTTGTTATGCAAATAAATCAAATAAATTAGATGATCTGTAACAGACCAGTTTTGTTTGCCTGCTGTTTTAATTATGTGGTGGAAAATGTTCCATTATCAAAATTTGTATTCCAAGCCCTACAACTAAGAAATTGGAGACATGACACTAAACTCATGGCCTGGCCTGTTTATTTGTAGTGAATAGACTTTTGGGTGAGCAGAGAGGAGACCGAAGACCCATCATCCTCCGCCAAAGCTCTCATTCAACCTTTTATCTTCATAGGGTTTTAGTGCTTCGGAAAAGGGCTGGCGAGCTAAAAGCTGACAGACTTTAGATCATATCAATCCCATGCATCTCTAACCAATTAGTTATTACCTTTTCGACATTTTTCCCAACATATCCATTGTTTTCAATAATTGAAGATACAATTATTTTCTTGGCATATGGTTATATTTTGATAAGAACATCTGTCAAACAAATTAACCAGCCGTAATTGAACTTTCCTCAGTCCTCTCAACGCCCGATTTGGTGATCATGCAACTTTGATTTGAACCTAATAATCGTTATACTTTTTGGACGCCGTGGTGCAAGAATAGCCTTTGATTCTGCGATCATATGTACGCCATTTTCGCTTATCGGCTGTTTTTCATAAACCCAATCATATATATGAATAAAAAATAAAAAAAAAAGGTCAAAATAATATGCTATAAAACACCAAAAAATAAAGATTTTAAAATAAATGGTCTTACTTTTCTCCACTATGTTAGAATATGATTTAGATATACCTTCTCCGATGACACGTTCTCCATTGCTCCTCCCTTCCCTCTCTGTTGAAACCAAGGGTCGATCTTGATCATGCAGTCAACACGTCCATTGGGCAGTAGAAGTTGGATGTTTGGTCTAGCCTTTCTGTAGTCTCTTAAACAACTTTAAATGGAATATAGAAAGAAGCGAACGACAACATTAATTGGAGCCATCCATTCAATGTAGCCTTCAGCCTAATTGGGATTTCATCAGGACTCAAACTAATTGAAAAAAAGAAAAAGAAGAAGACGAATATGAGGTGGCTTTACTAGTTATATATATACACAATAAGTTCATCAATTGATACTAGAATTTGATTACGAGTGTGTATATACACAATAAGTTCGTCATTTACATACCTTTCTTTTCCTTTCATCTTTTCTTTTTTTCTTTTGCCCTTCTATTCAAACAGTCGAACATAATGTCAGCCCATCCAAATAATTAAGACAATTTACGTGGAGCTGCGCAGTTGGAAATTAATTTCAAGGATGCATCAGTCACATGGGCTGTATGTAATATTAACCGTTGCTCCTTTTCCTACTCTTTCTTCCAAGCGCAGGATAACTCCAAGGAGATGTGGGGGGCCCTCCCTGTAAGAAGCGCCTGCCTAAGACGCCCTGCCAGTGGGACAAGATGTTCCATGACAGCAGAAATAAATGACCCAATGCTACACTTCAGGTTTTCACACCTTCGAGATGCTTTATTTTACGTGTATAAAGCAGGTCACTTACATATTATGTAACTTTCACGTATTGAGCATTTTGTATTATACCATGTTAATAGGTTTAATCACTCACTCTTTTTAAATCTTCATAAAAAGATTATCACCAAGGTGCGTGTTTTAGCATAATTTGGACGGTTTAATTGCCTTGCCGGTACCACTTTGAGATTAAAAGCAACAAAAACCAAAATCTCAGAGGAAAAGTTAACGATATGTTCCTTTCAGTGAGGTTCGATATGGACATATGGTTGTTTCATTATTTTATTTATTCTTTTATACATATATTTACTAATTAAGTGGGAGCTCCAGGCATAACCTCTGTTTTATTTCAAAACGTGGTTTCTATGTTTGGATGATACCTTCACAACCAAATTTCCACTTTCTAAAACCTGGTTTATGTTTGGATGACAAAAAAATGTTTTGGAAGGCATCTTTGAATATTGGCAGTTAACAGTTACTTAATTTAAGATATAAGGTTGCTTCAAAGAAAGACAAAAAGAGAGACATCAGATCAGAGTATACAAGAATTGTAAACTTATGAATCTTAAAGGAAATAAAATGGTTTTTAAGAACCAAACTTTTAAAGCCTCAAGAACTAAAGGCTCATATTACCTCCGAAATGATCAAATACCTCTCAACTGCACCAAAAATTTGTGTGAGTCTACCATTTGCCATTTAAGGCCATACCTATTGACTTCATATTTGACATCAAAGGGTGATTTCGAATGATATTAGGATTGGCCCTGTTCCCAGGTGTGGACCTGTTTTTTTACTACTTTACTTAACATAGATCTAAAATCCAAAGTGCCAAAATTGATAATTAATTTAAATAGTGGGTCGATCTCAAAAGTTGTAGATTTCATATTGAGATAAGATTGCAGATCATTGAAGCTTGATCCAAGTGTCTGACTTAACCTCTATAGGCTAAGTCTCAAAGATCACAAAAAAAAAAAAAAACATTTACTTAAATTAATTGTTATCATGATTAGGAAAGTGTAATTATTTAAAAGTAAAACAAAGAAAATGAGTCCAATAGCAACTTAATTAGTGAATAATTAAGCAAGATTAATCTAATAATAATATGAAGAAAATGCATAGGAATAACAAAACCACATTCTAACCGCTAATGACTTTTTTGTTCGGCACAGAAATGAAAGAAATCAATAACTAAAATGGATATTTAACATGAATCCCAGCAAAGAAGCAGTTGTACATTCACCTCAGAAGCACAAAAAGGCATTGGGAAAACCTTCTCAAAATAATGCCAGAGTTTTCTGCGCAAAAGGCGTAGGGGCCAAAACAGCCGACTGGAAAACCTGCACACACCTTCCCCCTTCACTAAAACAGTGTTTTGGTGAAACCCTGTTTTCTCAAAACCAGGTTTTTGGTATTCTGGCTCCAAATCGCTGTTTGTTTGGGTGCAACCAAACACACCTTTGGAGGTTGACTGGTAGGGCTGCACAACAAATCAAGCCAACTCAAGCTTGACTTGAACGTGCTCTTCCAAACTTGACCCGAAGCCGACTTGTTTATAAACGAGTTGATCTTAAGTTCAAAGGTATGCTCTAAATGTCAAATGAGTTGGGCTCGAGTTGTAAGAACTTGACTCGGCTTGACTATATAACGAACCCCAAATATAATAAGATAACAGTTAAAGAAGTAACAACTAATTGGGTTAACAAGCTAAACAAGTTAAAAAAAAAAAAAAAAAAACACGACAAGCTTAATAAAAAAGAATTAAACGAGTTAAGCAAGTCGATCTCGATGTTGTACCATCGAGTCGATTTGACTTTTAGCCGAACTCAAGTTCAGGTTTTTTTTGAGTCGAGACAGTCACTCTATGTATGCCAGAAATGGCTAAGCAACCAACCAGCCATAGGGGTTCTAATTGGTAATGAAATAATTTTTATGGGTCCACGAAGGTTTCGAGACAAAGCCCACATGTGCCCGACGAAGAGATTCAGTACCCCGATTGAGTAGTCAAGTGTGCCAAACAAATCGTACACGTGGGTCCCACCAATTAACTGCTGGTTAGACCCACAAATCTTTGTTAACTCTATTGACTATCTAGCAACGGACAACATATTATCAGTCACATTTTATGCCTTTTTCCAATTACCATCGGGGTACTTTTTTTTTTTTTCCTTTTTCTCTTTCTTGAAAGGAAGCAACTTAATAAAAAAGTTGTAGCCTAGTAACATTATTGCATTAAATGTGCAGATGGGGAGCAGCATGTGGAATTAATTCCACCACCCGTTGAAAAGTTCACTTAGAATCCAACAGACTTAATTGGCGATTGACCAATAGAAGCATTAAAATCTTCAACCCAAATCAACAATACTCCTCAATACCATCAAGACAATGACCTAACATGAATGGGTGCACCATTAGAGTTAGAATAACTCCAACAACAGCTGTGTAACTGTGTTGGTCGATCTGTGATTCTGTATTAAAGGTTGCCCCACACTTTTACTAAAGACCTGCCCAGTGGACCAGTGGTTGCTAGCTGACACCAAACGCTGATCAAGTCGCTTTGAGTTTTAGTAACACTAGGCACAATAGCATCAATAAAGTGTTCACAACCATTCATACCTGTGGCGGACTTTAGACGTTTTGCAATTCACGTCACCATATGTTCACCTTTTATCGACAGCCAACTTTTTTTTCTTTTTGAGCGTCGCTAGAGAAGTTTCTTTTCTTTTGGTAGTGTTATCTGCGAGAAACTAGAAACCAGTCCTACGGAACCCCATGCTCATCTGACAGTCAGCGATATATACCACCTTGAGCGCCCAACACGCTTGACGATTTGGGTAACTTGGATATGATTCGTTAATCAATTGACCATCAATGTCTCCATTCGTGCTGTTTATAGTGATATAATATACTAGACATTGGCATTAAGGTCCGCGTTTTGGGTTGATTGGAACTTGAGCACTAGGCTAAGTAGTACTTGACAAAATACTTCACTCATATATATAGTATATATAGATCTTTTTTCTTTTGTCTAACTAAAAGTTTGTATGCATGTGCTCTCCCCAAATTTTTAGCTCCTTAAATCAAACTTGATCGACGCATCACGACGGACACCACATGATCAGAAGGAAACTTTGGCATGCTCATATCTTTTAAATTATATGAATTCACAACTAATATTTGACTTCAAAAAATAATTTTATGATCCATTTACAAACCATCAATTAAACTAGCTAATGAAATAGCTTGCAATTATTCTCGTCAAATTGTTCAAGTTAGAATCGGTGGGGCCTATGGACCCACAAACCAGACTGCCTTTACTTAATTCTCATATTCCAGTCTCGTCAAATCGTTCAAGTTAGAATCGGCGGGGCCTATGGACCCACAAACCAGACTTACGTAATTCTCATATTCCATTCTCGTTAAATCGTTCAAGTTAGAATCGGCGGGGCCTATGGACCCACAAACCAAACTGTCTTTACGTAATTCTCATATTCCATTCTCGTCAAATCGTTCAAGTTAGAATCGGCGGGGCCTATGGACCCACAAACCAGACTGTCTTTACGTAATTCTCATATTCCATTCTCTTCAAATCGTGCAAGTTAGAAACGGTGGGGCGTATGGACCCACAAGCCAGACTCTCTCTGTCTAGGGTAGCTCCGTATGGTCATAATCATCATCAATGCCTTGGCTACGACTTCTGCTACTTAATTACAATGGCATTTCCTGCTATTGCCATCACTTACAAACTGTATTCATTTGAAAAATTTTTCTTTAAAAGCTGAAGATTCCCTTCCAAACTGCAAACAAAGTGTCCTACGACATTCTGTTGAGAAAGAGAGGGAGCCGAAATGGCGGAGATTGCTGTGGAGTTCCTGCTGGAGAGGCTGGGTACCTACCTCGTGAAAGAAGCGAAGTTGCTTGGAGGGATTCGCCAAAAAATTGATAAGCTAAGGCTGGAACTGGAAAGCATCCAAGCATTTCTTAAAGATGCTGACAGAAAGAGAGATCAAAAGGAGGGAGTCAAAACATGGGTCAACCAAGTAAGACGTGTGGCTTATGATATCGAAGATGCTATTGATGAGTTTTTACTTCGATTTGGAACGAGACATGCAGATCATCGTGGAATCATGAACTTTCTTGGCACTCTGTCCAATGCCACGACGCAATTACTTCCAAGTCATGACCTTGCAATCGGTGTACAAGCGATCAAGAGGAGAATCGTTAGGATCGCTGAAAGAAGGAGCATGTACGACATAAAAATGCTTCATGAAGATACGAGTCCAGACGCGACTACTCGTCAATGGCGAGATTATGCCGAAGCAAATTTCCTTGAGGAAGCAGAAGTCGTGGGAATTGAAAAGGATGTAAAGCTCTTGGTCAATCAGCTTGTGGGAGGAGTGACAGGTAACAACAAAAAAATTTACATTTCAGTAGTTGGGATGGGTGGGTTAGGAAAGACTACACTTGCAAGAAAGGTTTATAACGAACCAAAAGTGAAGAAACATTTCAATTGCTCTGCATGGGTATCAGTTTCCCAATCTTTTAATACCAAAACTCTACTAAAGTTCATGCTAATAGAATTTGGAGGAATAAGGGAACCGAGTTCCTCAAAGGAAGCAAAAGAAAACTTGCTTCCTTCCAGAAAGGAGATAGAGCAAATGGATGAGGTTGATCCGGGAAAACAAATTCCTTCCAGAGAGGAGATAGAGCAAATGGATGAGGTTGATCTGGGAAAACAAATTCGCAGCTACCTTCAAGGAAAAAAATTTATACTCGTGTTGGATGACGTGTGGGATAAGAGAGTTTGGATCGATATCAATTTAGCATTGCCAGAGAATAACAATGGAAGCGCAATCATGATCACAACTCGCATAGAGGGTGTCACTTCTGAATTAGAAAAAACTGGAAGCATACACTTCATCCGTCAAGAACTGAAAACTTTTTCTCCTGATGTCGCGAGGTCATTACTCTGCCGAAAGGCATTTTCGGGAAGTACTGCTATTATGCCTCCCGAATTTCAGGAAGTGGGTGAGAAAATGCTGCAAAAGTGCGGAGGCCTCCCCCTTGCAATCGCTACATTGGGAGGTATACTTAGTGATAAGAGGACTCCGTCAGAGTGGGTGACGGTGAATGATGGCTTAAGCTGGCAGTTGGGTAATTATGAATGCTCAGCTTCCGGGGGTAGCATAATAAGCATTCTAAAGTTGAGCTATGATGAGCTGCCCTTACATCTTAAACCATGCTTCCTTTATTGTGGTTTATTTCCTGAGGATCATTTGATCAAAAGAAACAAATTGATCAGGCTTTGGATTGCAGAAGGATTCATAGAAGAAAGAAGTGGCATGACAGTCGAGGAGGTAGGAGAAAACTACATGCTACAATTAATCGACAGGAGCATGCTTCAAATCGCAGAGACCAGCACCGATGGTCGTCGAGTGAAATCGTGTAGCATTCATGATCTAATGCGTGATCTTGCCATTTCCATATCACGGGAAGAGGAGTTCTCATTTATACTTGATGTGCAAGAGAGGAGAGCGAATGTCGTTAGCTCCCGTCGGATGTCTGTCATTGGAGAGAATAAGGGGATTGGAGATAATGAGGAGAGCATAATATCAGGCGCAGTCAGCAATACTCAACTCCTCCGTTCTCTTCTTTTTTTTCTTGTGGATTACATCATGACACCTAACCTGGCTTTATATTCAGCCCAATTTATGCTATTGAGGGTATTGGATTTAGGTGGTGCTAAAATAAAGAAACTGCCGAAGCAGATAGGACAACTACTCCATTTGAGGTACCTGTGCTTTCCGAAGCTGAGAAACCAACTACTCCATTCGATGTGCATTCCGATAGAACAACTACTCCATTTGAGGTGCATTCCGATAGAACAACTACTCCATTTGAGGTGCATTCGGCTACTCTGTTTGAGGTGCATTGACTGCATTCTGTTACTCTTTTCAATCCGTTCAATAAAACTTCCCATATCAATCGGAAGCCTTGAAAATTTAGAAACTTTGGACATCAGAAATTATAATAGTTGTACTTTTATTATTCCGAAAGAGATCATTAGGCTGAGAAACATGCGCCATTTCATGGGATGGAATGTCCGAATGCCAAAGGGCTTCGGCAATTTAAGATGCCTACAAACATTAACTGGTTTGGATGGTTCAAGAAAAGGAATTGCGGCGGAGATTAGACAATTGAAGGAGTTGAGGAGATTGGAAATATACGGTGTCAAGGATGAAGATGCTGAAGATCTTAACACATCCATCTGCAGCTTGAGGAACCTCTTTAGGTTGGGCATTGATCACCGTCATGGTAATTTCCAATTTGGCAAAAGGTTGCTCGAAAGTCCGCCACCTTGCCTGCGAGTCCTTGAGTTGCGCAGATTGTGGGAGTTGCCTGATACCCTTGGTTCCTTCCACAACCTTAGCAAATTGACCTTATTTGGTGGGCCCTTAAGGGAAGACCCTTTTCCACTCCTGCAATCACTTCCTTGTCTATCAGATCTGCAGCTTCGTCGCTTAACGTGCATTGAGGGGTTAGAATGTGGTCCTTTGGGGTTTCCTAGGCTACGAAGGCTCCAGCTCATTGTTGGAAAACGTGATGCGGGCCCTAAATATAACTTAGATCCAAACCCGATATATGCAAAGAAAAACTGACAGAGTCTCGATGTCTAGAATAATACTCAATATCAACTTTGGCAGAGTATGCTTAAACTATTCATTCATCAAAATAAACATTACAGAAAGAGGTGCAAGAAAACTCACCTCAGCTCACGTAGTGAACT
>JAANDH010001449.1:0-26256 GCA_011799765.1 Nymphaea thermarum
CGGGTTTTGCCCTAATCCTTATGTTATGAGGAGGGCCGCCGCTTGAGAGGGTTGTTCTGAGTGTGTTCTTCAGAGAGAGAGAATACAAGAGATCTGTGCGACCGTGGACGTAGGAGATTATTGCTCCGAACCACGTAAATCGTTGTCTTCTTCCTTGTTGCTTCTAACCTCTTCTTGAGAGTGAGCGGAGTATTTTGTGCGTTGTTCCTAACAATGCAAGTCATGATCATCCGTGTCCACGCCTCCAAATTTATGGTAGATGGAGCTCAACTTAGTATCCATCTCATGAGCAAAGTGGTAAGCAACATCGAGGCGATGGAGAGAGTCGATAGATTTCAGGAGCTCTGACTCGTCGTTGGTATGATTGAGCTTCCTCCTTACTTTCTCCTTGAGTTCCTCAGTTTTGAGGACGGAGATGTTGCGACCTAGACCTTGAACCATATTCACAACAGAAGAACCAATAATGGATTCGATGAAAAGACTCAAAGGCGGGCGTCGGTTGTGTGGAACTAGAGCCTAATTCCCAATGAATTGGAAAAACGAGCCTCTAATTGATTTATAGGACAAGATGACCAACCTTGGTCTGCACTGCAGGATCCGGAAAATGTGATTCTCGTGACGATCCATTATCCGTGTTTTCTTGGAAGCAGGTAATCATAGAAGTCCCCCAATGCAAGTGGGTCAGGGGGTGCAGTTGGAAGAAAAGCATGTGCATGTTTTTCTCTTTAGCCAGACAATTTGGACCCCGCATCTCAACCTCAAACATCAATTCAAAAAGAGGGAAGTATAGAGACTTAGATCCACTGCGAATCGGCGGCAGGTTGCAGGTGCCTAAGGAAATTAGCATATAGGAGATTGAATCAAAGCATATGATCGGCCAAAACATGCATTGATTCCATATCCGGCTAACATACTAATAAAAAAATCGAATTGAAAACCCTTTTTAAATTTAAGTTTTTTTATAGCTTACATACACATGTTTGTTCGTTTTGAAATATATTTTAATTTCAAAGGTTAATTTGCGAAGTTGGTGATGAGGACCGGAGATTCACAACAATTTCATAAGATCCCATCAATCGCCTTCGTTATAAAAATGTTAGACAAGGACTTGATAATTGACCTTCCGAACTCGTGAAAAACATCAGGAAAGTATGATAAGTTTACCATGTGACATTTGATCTTATGCATGATAATTTTAGAAACATCCGGGAAAGTATGACAATTGATCTTCCGTACTTTTCCATGTGACATGCACGCACCAAGTTTTTTTTTTGTTTTTTCCTGGCGTGGAGTTTGTGCGTGCCCTCATGTGTGGGGAAGAGACGTTGATGCGTTGCTTTGTCTTCTAACAATAATTCCAGTCATCAGACTTGGTACCTAAAGGCTGTTAAGACGGAAGTGTTTCTTCCACAGTCATAAACTGTTAATGCACATCGCATCAACACAGCACAGCCCTATTGAGAGTATGGATGTCGATTCCCCTTCACCAACCGGTTTACATAAAAAATTTCTACTCCGCCCGTATCTCCAACTGAGTTGAGGACGCCGCCGGTGGTGATCAGTGTGAGCCCAAACAAAATTGGCAAGAGGCTTATCAAGTTTCCAGACTGTGGCAGCGGGAAGTCCAAGGCCACTACCCCAGTAAGCAGGGCATTGGGAAGTCTGTGGTTTGCATTGGGAAGCAAGCCCCACCGGCTGCGGCCATACCGTCTTTCCCTAAACAAAGTGTTTAAGACCACCGAGTGGACTGATGATTTTAATTCCAGACACTAGCTGATTTGAAGTAAAGGAGGAAAACTCGTCTGCTGTTAAAAAAGAAAGTCTCCATAAAAAGGTTAAAAACAATGAAAGTGAAAATAATGTACAAAAGTGATGTGATGTTTCTGTGTGAGGAGAGTCTCCATGCTGTCATGTGGGATTCGATTTCTAAGCGTCCACATTTGCCAAACCAATCCACAGTTAAGCTGAGCCAAAAAAAAAAAGCTTTTTTGCTTGTTTCTCCCACAAAACTACTAGAAAACGAAACCTTTGGATCCTTACTGCTTTCCAACGCATCATGCGATGCCTTTTTCTCTTTACGTTTTTTAAGCACTAATGGGTTTCTTATTTTTTCCTTTCCTTGAGTCGTTATCTTATGTCTGCTTGACGGCATGGGCCAACTTCAACATCCACTTTTCCTGATCTCATATTCCATTTGGTCATTGGTGGATGTCATAACTTTTTCTTTCTCACTTTGTCAAGAGCTTTTAAATTATTTTTTTATTTTTTGATATTTTTTTCAGAATTAACAGTTAATTTTCCAAGCCACAAATTTATTTCGATCCCGATTCCGATTGATTCACAGATTGATTCACCCAATCTGTTGGCAAACCAATTCTGACAGCAATGCTCATAACAACACTTTCTTTTTGTAGGTTTCAGATTGCTGTGCAACGATGAAGCTGCCAGATTGGTACTAGCTAGGTCCTCTCTCTCCTCTCGTGAATTTGTCGACAAGCAAAGCGGTGGAAAAGGAAGAAAAGATTGGGCGGGCTCCTTCTATAAATGCCAAGTCGACGTTGTGGTCGGACCATCGACCGGCATCCTTCTTCTCCGTTTCTCGATCACTCACCGGCAAGGGAACAACAGTTCTGATCTCATCACCCTCTCTCTTTTATCAGTACCATGTCAACTACTTCTTGCCTTTCCCCTTGGCCTTCCGTAATAATCGACCAGCGCCCAACGCTCGCCCGGGGAGCAGCGGCGAGCTGCTCGTGGAGGATGCAGCAGAGAGAGGCACTGAATAAGAATGTCAGCAACTCTACTTCCTCCGCCACCCATTTAAACGGCAACCTTCCGCTCGTCCCTCGTTTGAATCCCAACTATCGGAGCAGCAGTTCGGAGCACAACTTGGTCTCTTCGCTAGCCAGAGAGAGGAAGGCAAGTATACATCAACTGAATTCATGCTCGATAGCCAGAGAGAGGAAGCATGGTATCCTGATAGAGCTAGCGAAGTTGGATTGCGATTACACACAGTCCTTGTACCAGAAGGAGCTGTGGGAGGTCTCCAAGTAAGCGCTTTGATCTGTTCTCCTGCTTAAAGATTACAGATACTCTGAGAAAAGTTTTCTAGAATTAATTAACAAGCCCAAAGTCTGTCTTTATGACAGTCAGAAACACGAGTAGATCTGTTTTCAAGAACTTTTATGTTCATCATTTTTTGGAGCAGAAAGGTTGAAAGTAAAAAGTGCTTACCAATAATTTGCAGATACAAAAAAACATTCGGTGAAGCTTCCATTTCAGCTTGATATTGTTTATGGCATGCATTATTTTGTATTTCTATATATAACGATGTCAATTATGGGTTCCGTGCTGGCTAGGTGGTGGAAAGGGCTGGGATTGGCGGAAGAGCTGGGATTTATTAGAGACCAGGTGCTGGTGTGGTTCATGTTCCCTCTCTCAATGCTCCCAGAGCCACACCTCTCGGATTGTAGGTTGAAACTTGCAAAGATAGTTGCCTTAATCTACACAATCGATGACATTTACGATGTTCACGGATAGATGGAGGAGCTGCATCTTTTCACATAAGCAGTGGCCAGGTGAGAGTGAACTGATCATCACCCTTTCTCTTCTGTTCTTCTTCTCCTTTCATTGCTATGTACAGTGTTCCCATCTCTCATGGGCTTAAAGCCTAGAAACTAAATTCAGGAAAACGACGTTGATTCAACAAACCCTTGGCGGTGCACCCGCCATTAATTTGCATCGTCCCTCTCGTGTGACGTTTAAACAGAGAGGCACATTTTTTTCGTCTGTTTTATCCCTTTTCCTCCTCATTCAAAAAGGGGCATGTCCGTTCTATCAATTATATATCTTTTCTTCTGTCCTGTCGAGGGTCTACCCTCTGAGCTACATTTTATGAAATAAACCACTTTGGCCACCGACAAAAAACTAGGCCTTCTAAATTCTTGACAAAAATTTTTTTAGAAGAACATTCTACCATGTTTATAATTACTAATCCAACACCAAACATGTTTTAATTGAAGTTGTTTTAAAAAAAAATATTTATTTTTTCACCATTGAAAATTTGATGTCATAAGATTCATTCATTTTTTTTTTTGGTTAAGAACATGTTAAACTGAAAAAATGACTTAGTATATGATTTTCATCCAAGCATCACTAAGATCATATTAATTTGATTTTATTATGCGAAGAGGTATTTTAAATACTTGTCAGCAAAAAGTTTCTTGTTCTGCTACTGCTCGACAATCAACAAGACATCTAATTCAGCATTCCTAGCAATTTGTTAAGAACAAATGCCCCTCCTAATTTTCTGGTCTGCTAAGCACTCCATTGCTTTTTTAATTCAGGTGGGACCTAGGGTTTGTGCAGACACTTCCTGCCTACCTCAGGACATGTTTCATGGCCTTACATTATGTCACCATCGAGATCCAGAGCCACGTACAGAAAAGGCACAGACACAATGTCTTTGACAAACTGAAACAAGTGGTAGGTGAAAACACATGATAATAAGCCCTACTCTTGCTAATTCCCTTCATACAATAGTTTACTTATATACATGCTTATCTTCAGTGGCGGAGCCAGAAATTTTTGGCTATGGGGCACTAGACCCCTTAAGCTTCCCATCTATGGAGCCCACTTTGATTAAGGTTGAAAACCAGACCTCTTAAGTACTTGTTAAAAATATAAATATTCTGCAATGTTTATAAACACTAAAATAAAACAAGTCTTAATTACCTCCGGCCAACAATTACACATGTTGTTGGAACTAAAGCAAAAACAAATTAGAAATAAAATGAGTAAATTAAACGCAAAGGGGCGATCATGGAAAATCAATTCTCAGGCAGTGGTGATCAGGGAATTGAAGAAGTTCAATTTGAGCAGCAAAGCAATATTGAAACACCTGAGGTAACTGATGAGGATGCCAAAGGTCTTAAGGATAAAGAGGAAGCTATAGAGAATGAGACTGTGGGCCATGGCGATCAGGGAACTGAAGAAATTCTTGGCCAATTTGAGCAGCAAAGCAATGTTGAAACACCTGAGGTTACTCATGAAGATGCCAAAGATCTTAAGGATAAAAAGGAAGCTATAGAGAATGAGACTGTGGGCCATGGCGATCAGGGAACTGAAGAAGATCTTGGCCAATTTGAGCAGCAAAGCAGTATTGAAACACCTGAGGTCACTCATGAAGATGCCAAGGATCTTAAGGATAAAGAGGAAGCTATAGAGAATGAGACTGTGGGCCATGGCGCTCAGGTAACTGAAGAAAATCTTGGCCAATTTGAGCAGCAAAACAGGACAGTAATACTCTCATTGGAAGGAGAGAATGAGAAGTGGATGACTGATGTGATTGACATTCCAAATAAGGTGAATAACAAGGTGGAACAGGAAGATGCAGAGAATGCGAATGGGGAAGAGGATGATGTGAGAGAAATGGTCAGTGAAGAATTTTCTCAGAATAGTTAAACATGGAACCAGGACACAATGGAACAGGAAGACACAAGCAAGAGGAACGTTGAAGAGGATGATGGAAGAAAAAGTGCGAGTGAACAGTTTTCTCAGAACAGTCAAATAGGGAACCATCACACTTTGGGACAAGAATATGCAACTCAGACCCAATGTTTGGTGATTTAGGTTGACAATTGAACGAAAACAAAAGCAAGACTAGCAAGTAATGCAAAACATGATAAATAAATATGTAAGGAAAAAAGAGTTGAAGCAAAAGCGTTGAAAGGGGAAAACAAATGAAAAGTGAAAACCCAACACCATTCAAGAAGAAACGATAATAACGATTCATTCATGATTCAAGAAGAAGAAGAAGAAGAAGCAGACTCTCACCACAGGAAGGCTTAGCTTGTCCCCCAGAAAACGTTTCCCAAAATCCCCACCCAACATGGCAACACCTTATTCCTCTGTTTCCCTCTCAAATTCCCAACGAAATCTGCGTGAAAGGCTCCAACTGCAACAAGTGGGAAAAAGAATTAGATTTTTCCTTACAGAGAGAGAGGAGGAGAAGGGGAAAAAAGAAAAAGGAGTCAGAGCTGAAGCAGAAGCATCCTACGGTCCTACCGGCTTGAGAAATGAGAACCCTTGCTGGCTGCTGCTCCGCTGCGAGCCTGTGCCACTGCGCAGTTGTGGGCCTGCAGGCTGCAACCTTGCCCTTCGCTCGCCGGTTCGCCCCTTCGCTTTTCGCGACTTCGCCCTTTCGGCAGTTTTACTTTCGTCTTTCGATTTCGAACTTTCAGGTGAATTTGGGTGGGCTGCGGGCAGACAGAATCAATTGGGCAAACTTTCGGGTGAATTTGGGCGCCTTATGTTTTCTGGAGGCTGGAGCTGGATCAATTTCTGGACCCGATCCATGTTTGGCGTGGGCAGCATAGCGTCAAGATGGGCATGAGGCAGACCAACACTAAACTAAACTCGTGGAAGTTTTTTTGGCTGGTGTGGGCAGGTGCCCACGCCTGCCCCACGGTGGCTCCGCTACTGCTTATCTTTAATATCTTTATTTTCTCTTAGTTGTTCGTTTGACAAGAAGAAGAACCTCCTGTTCATCAAATACATGTTCCTATAAAACATATTCTAAGGGCACCTTGTTTTTCTTTTAAGAAACATAGTGTAATCATGGATGGTGCTCCTAAAACATGTATTTTGGAAATTTGGAGTTCCAAAAGATACAATCTTCTTATCAAAATCTCTCTTAGAGTTTCACTTTACTTCTTTAGTTTAGTTATTAATGTTTTAAAACAAAAATTGTTTTTGTGTTTGATATGTTGTATAGTGGGCGACGTTGACTCAAGCATACATAGAGGAAGCAATGTGGCAAAAAGCAAGGTTTATGCCAAAAACAGAAGAGTATCTTAGAAACAGAGTTGTAAGCACACGGCTGCCTGCTGCTTTGGTTCACGTCTATTATCTCATGGGCTTTTCTGAGCCAAAACATGGGCCGGTGGATGCATTGCACCAAAGACAAGGGCTCGTTTGGTACTCTGCCATGATTCTTAGACTGTGGGATGACTTGGGAAGCACCATGGTATGTCTTTCATCTTATGCATCTTCATCCCTTTTGCTAAAGTATTTTTAAGATCATTGCTTCAGTTAGAGAACCTTATACGTATGTTTGACAGCCACATATCTGTAACTAAGTTTTTTTTATTAATGTTGGGAAATACATGCATGTGCAGGATGAGCAGGAGAGGGGATACGATGCGTCATACATAGAGTGCAACATGAAGGAGTTTGGTGTAACAGAAGAAAAAGCTAGAGAAGGCTGAACAGGGAGTGCCTTGTGCTGCCTACCAACCCCAACCCTTTCCCTCCTTCCTTCGCAAGGGTAGCCCTCAATGCAGCTCGGGCCTGCCCAGTCATGTACCAATGTGAGAAGGATGGTCGCCTTTTGGACTTGGAAGGACACATCAAAATGCTTGTAGTCGACCGCATCTAGATCTGCAAATTCCTAATCCCTCTCTCTCTCTCTCTGGCGGCCTCCTCCAATCCATCTGAGTCGTGCGGTCCGCCCTTGGCTCTCTCTCTCGACTCACGATGCTCCGCCTCTGCTTGCTCGCTCTCTCGCTCGGGGACCGGATGATCTCCCTGTCGCTCCCAGGCCAGAGATAGACGCTGGCGGCCCGTCACTACCACCCGTCGATCCTTCAGGTCTCTCTCTCTCTCGCTCTCTCTAGCGGCCTCCTCCAATCCATCTGCTCTGCTTCTGCTCGGGCGGCCTCCTTCGGTTCTCGCTCTGCCTCAGCTCGGGCCTCATCCTCCGGTTCTCTCTCTCCAGTCGTGCGGTCTCCTCCGGCGTCCTCCAGCTCGCCCTGCCTCTGCTCGGGCGGCCTCCTCCGGTTCTTGCTCTCCCGTCGGGCGGCCCCCTCCAGCCTGGGCTCTATCGGCGTCGGGCGGTCTCCTGGGCTCTCTCTGCGTCGGGCGTTCTCCTTCGCCCTGCCTCTGCTTGGGCGGCCTCCTCCGGCTCTCTCGCTCGGGTGGTGCCCTCTGGCTCTCTTGGCGCTGGTCTCGCACTCCCGACGGGTGGTCTCCTCCGGCCCCTCGGGCGGTCTTTTCTGGCCGCTTGCCTGCATTCATCCCCTTCTCACAATGGCTTCACAGATTCAGACCCTCCTGTCGGGCGGCCCAGTGTGGCAACGGTAGCTGTCCTTCCCCTCCTGTACCCCTTCTTGCAGCATTTTTTGCTTTGTCTGATCAGGAGGGGAACCGATCATGTGACCTGCTGGAACTTGGGGTATCCCTTTTCACCTTCTGCCGAGCAGTAACTGTTTGTTGTATTCCTTGTGAGATTCCAGTGCTCTTTTTTGCTACCCTCACATTGCGCGCTCTGGACCCGCGGCTTTAATCTTTCACGAGAGTGGTATCATGGCAGCCCTTCCTCCTCCTCCGCCTTTGCGACCGCTCCCGGGGGCTTGGGTTGGGGGCCCTAGTCTTTGTGGTATCAGGCCGGGTAACCCCCTCCCTCTTAACTGTTTGCTTTGTCGTGCGGCGATCAGTTTTCTTTGCTCACCTGAGGGGGTCCGTCAAGCAAATGATTTGTCTTTCAGTTGACAGTCTACTATCTTCAATTGTGTTTTCACCGGCTCACTCCAGCTACGGGACGCTCGCGGACTCCTCCAGGCTTCCCTACCACCAGCGCGTTGTTGTTTTCTCCTTTTGCAGATGTGTGATTGTTCCCTGCAGCCGAGGCTCCCCAGGGTGGTCTCCGTTGGTAGGCCAGCCCCTTCACCTTGGTGTGTCCATTCTTCTCGGCGTGCTTCGAGGCTTCGTCACCTTCTTCGGTCTGTCGCTTCTATCCACGTCAGATGGGGCCAGTGGTGGTGTCAGAGGTGCGCCTCCTTGAACGGCTGTCTGGCCATCACGTGTTCCCGATGCCGTTTTCCTGCTTGTCAGAATGATCGTCGCCTTTTTGGTCGGCGGCATGGTTTTGCAGCGGTCGCTTCTTCCTTCTGGGTCCAGATTCCTCTGCCAATTGTTCAGCGGTCACCTTCTTCGGATGAGAGCTTTATGTTCTTTGGTTCTATCAGACTCCCTTGGCCTGGGCCGGCTTGTCCTGGTACGCGTGGTCCGCCTTTTTCGGTACAGGTTCCGCAGATCTTCAGTCCATGTGGTCTGCCACACCAGTGCTCTTCGGTGGTCGAGCTCCCCTGCTCGCGTCCGCTTCTACCCCCCCCCCCCCCCCCCCCCCCCCCCCCCCCCCCCCCCCCCCCCCGTCCTCCCCTGCTCAGTTGCCTGGTGCCACCACCAGACCAATTGTTGGTCACTCCCTGCTCGATAGGTTGCCGCCTGTTGCCCCCTTGTTGGATGCTGAGTTGGGCATCTCCCTCCTAGATGCGCTGGCCGCTCTTAAGGTCTCTCTTTCGCAGGAGCAACTTGACTTGTTGCGTTCCTCTTTTGTTGCCGTTGTGGCACCGGTCTCCCGCTCCTGCCTGGCCAGGTTGCGGCGGGAATTGCGTAGGATTGGTGCTTCCGCAGCATCCATGTCACAACCCAATTTTTGACACCAAAATTTTTTTTTCTTTATTTAATATTAATAATTGCGGAAGCAAAATTGAGTCATGACCAAAACATAAAGGAAATGCACTGTATTAAAATAAAACACTTGGACCCAACAACTAGAATGACCACTAAGCCCAAAACCGACGCAGTGTCCAGAATGCCAATGCCCGTCCATCACAAGACTGAGATCGTCACTCCAAGAGCCAAAATCTATCAGGAACTACCTGTAAAGATATAAAGAAGGGTCAGAATTGCTCTGAGTATGAGAAAATCCAGCCATGAATGGAACATGGTCCAACAAAATAATATTTAGTTTCGTAAAACGATTCCAAAAAGACCTTATGAACTACAACCATAAGTTTTCCAAAACTTTACACACACACAAAGGTTACGACCCACTATTAGAACAAAACGAGGTGTGCACAACCTCCAAAATTTCGTAGGCTTCCAACCGTGGTTCCTTGACAATGTCATGGTCATCGTGCTGAGCAACACAAAACCCTGTGGGCACTCACGGGCGGAACACAAAATCTCTTCACCAGGCGATCCAACGGATCGATGGTACCTGCAGTGAAGCCTCCTGAGATATCCCAGATCGCCGCTGCAGCAGCATGGTCTCTCTAGGAACCCGGGGTGAGAGACCAGGAGACATCGCTCCCACACAGAAAACACAACGAAATCCCGGGCCCTTGTGCCGCCCAATACCCTGTGGGCCCTCCAGTACAGACAGAAGAGTGGACGGCAACGGGGAACCCTCGCGCGCCACTCCTCTCGGGACAAAACCAACACCGGGCAACACAGAAAGCTCGTACTCGCATAAATCATCGCACAAAGTTCACGTTTCGCCTTCGAATTTCAAAAGTGAGGGTTTTTCCTTTCTAGACATCGTCTAGTACCACTCATAGAATCCGCCCTCAGGCTTGGTTTCTCAGACAGAACAATACACCACTTTCTGATAATGGCCTCAAAACACAATCAAATCGAGAAACAACAAACGACTATCACACCAAAAATTCTCAAATACCAATTCAAACGCAAGAATATTTATACTTTAAATTCTTAAAACGTGACTTTCGTCTTCAAGTTTTCGAAGTTGATTTCAGAACCATCTTTCTGAAATTGTAAACACAATTTTTTGTTTTTAATCTATAAAACCCCTTTTTTGAAATATTCAAGGACTTAGAGAGTACCCAATCGCAATTTCATATGAAATGTTAGGCTCATGCTGAAAATAACTTTCGCGAGCCTCTTTTTGAAGAAGTTTTTAGCAAAAGTGAGGCGGCATGAATATTTAATTATTATAACAGCTTTTCGGTATATTTTGCAAATTCTTGGACCCGCTTTGAAATTTTCCAATTTTTCTACATAAAGGGTCGAAACCCTCGTTTCTCTCATTTCTTCGGCCCCTTTTTCTCTCTCCTCAAGGCGTCTTCCTCCCCTCGCTCGACCATCGGTGGGCGACTGCTTCCCCAGCATCTTCAGCAACCCGAATCAGAGGAAAACGAGGCCCGAGGGGGAGCTCGTCTTCTTCTTGCGCGCCCGACGGTGGAGTCTCCTTCGTTTCCAATGAGGACGAACGAGAGAGAGAAACTTCTCTGTCCCGCGCTAGGTCTTCTTCTTCCCCTCTTGGTATGTTCGATGGTGCCTTATAGAGAGAGCTCTGTCTTCCTCTCGCGTCGGTGTCCGTGGCAGAGGAGAAGAGAGCCATGGGCTTCGTTGTTCACGTAGGTAGACGTCCAAACAGAGGTATTCGTTCATCATCAGAGATTTGGGAATGTGGCCAAATCGCACGGGGGTAAATCATACCCCTAATCTCTTGTTTTCACAACTTTGTTACCACAATGGGTGCCTGCATGACTATGTTTATCCCTCTATTTCTCTTCTATGGTTGGTTTGAATCCTCTTCCAAAGCCCTCAAATTTTGGAGACATGCTCTGTTTTTGGGTCTGTTGTAGTTTTGGTTTCTCACGGATGCAAGAACCTACACACATCCTACATCCTATCTAAACCCGAAGGTTTCAAACCTCAGTTAAAATCACCATGCCTCACACCACCAATCTGTATCTAGCATGCTTAATGAGGGGAACTACGAGCACAATATTTCAATTTCAGAAATCAATAACTCACACATAGATTCACATTTAGGCATATGCATATACAGTTTCACTTATAAACATATCTACCCACTGAAAATCCACCAACGACTATAAGGCTACATGCTTCATTCAAAAACTGAAAATCCCCATACCTCTGAAACTCTGTAGCAACTTCCGGTTCTCTTCCCGCAGCCACGAGCCTCAGTTCCAACAAGAGAGCAAGAAGGAAACGTTTCTCACTCGTTCTCTCCCTCTCTCTCTCAAATGTTGGATGAGCTCCTCTAAGCCTGTGGTAAAAGAGGAGTCTTTGCTGTAAAATGTGGTTATGTATGCCCTCCATTTGATACACTGGACAGTTTGAAAAAGATAGGGAATGAAAATCGTGGGGCTTACACTCCATCCTCCCTCCTGGTGCCGCCAGGGCGGCCAGACGTACGTTGCCTCTCGTGGTTTCCCTATGAGGGTTGCATGTTTGAATGTGCGGGGCCTCAGTGCCCGCTATCGGCGTAGATATGTCTCTTCTTGGGTCCGTCAGAATGGACCATCGGTGCTTATAGTGGTCGAGACCAAGATGTCTGTCGTCTCTCACGCTTGTGTTCGTACTTTGATGCGTCAACCGTCCTTCGGGTTCCTTCCAGCTAACGGAACTGCTAGCGGCATCCTCTGCTGGCTTGGTGGCCACCCCTTACAGGGGCCGTTGTGCATATCGGTAGGTACTCTATCTCTGCTTCTCTCAGCGGATTCTGGCCCAATGGCCCGGTCTTAGTTACTGCTGTTTATGGCCCTTGCGTTGGGGCTTTGCGTGGGCAGCTGTGGGCTGAGCTGCATCAGGTTCGCCAGCTTGCAGCTTCTCTTTGGCTGCTGGCAGGAGACTTCAAATGTTTGCTTAGTCCTGCCGACTCGTCCTCCCTGGTCTCTTTTGGCCAGTCTATGTCGGCTTTCCGATCATTCGTTGACGAGTTCGGTCTTTTTGACGTTCCGTCGACTAATGGTACGTTTACTTGGTCCAACAATAAGAACCCTCCGATCCTTCATAGGTTGGATCGTATCTTCCTCTCGCCTGAGTTGTTCTCTGCTTTTCCTTCGTCCTCCTTGGATCTTGGTCCGAGGCACTTGTCTGATCACGCCCCGCTGCTTCTTTCCATTCATCGGGGTAGAGCTGGTAGCGGGCCCGCCAGATTCCGTTTTGAGCTTTGGTGACTCCGAGATGAATCTTTTGTGCCCACCGTTCCTATTTGGTGGGCTCGAGCCGTCAATGGTAGGTGGGTTGCTTTCAGGTTATCACGGAAGTTGCACTTCATAATGAGGGAGACCCTCGCCTGGAAGCGCATCTTCTGGAGCAGCAGATTTTCTGAGGTAGCCGATTGGGATGAGGAGATCCTGTCCCTTCAGGCTTCTGACAATATTTCTGTAGATCAATCTTCTCGTCTACTTTGTCTTCAGTGTCTTGCCCATGAGTGGCAGATAAGGGAGTCCATCCACTGGCAACAACGTTCTAGGTTGGGTTGGCTTGCGCATGGGGACCAAAACTCTAGATTCTTCGACTTGGCCGCCTCTCAAAGGCGTCGTCTGATGTTGCTCCAGTCCATGGTTATCGAGAGTAGGGTTTTTCTTGGCGATGACATCCTCCCGGCTCTGAGCACTCATTTCCGGGACTTCTACTCTAAACCTCTTTGCTTCCATGCCCCGTTACCGGATTTTCACCTCTCCTCTCTCTCTGTCTCTTGTGTGATCTCTCTTGAGCGGCCCTTCCTGTACCAAGAGATCAAGAACGCAATTTGGGCCCTTGGCTCTGGTAAGGCGCCCGACATTGATGGTTTCCCTGTCGAATTTTTTCGTACCTTTTGGGAGGTTTGTAGCACTGATGTGTTTGAGTTTTGTGATGAGGTGGTTTTCTGAAGGAATTCAATCAAGCTACCTGCGTCTTGGTGCTTAAGCGCCCTAACCCCACGGACGTCACCCACTTTCGCCCGATCTCCATCCTAGGCACACCTTACATGATTATTGCTAAGTTGTTCTCACTGCGGCTTGCGCCTGTCATGCCTTCTATCATTAGCCCCTTCCAAGTTGCTTTCATCAAGGGTCGGCGTCTGCAGGACACGGTTGTCCTGGCCAATGTGGTCGTTCACTCCCTTTACTGTCTACGGCTTCCTTCATTCATCTTTAAGTTGGACATCTCTTAAGCCTTTGACTCGGTCAGTTGGGAGTTCCTTTCTGACCTCCTCACCCGTCTTTCTTTTGGTCCATCGTTCAGACAGTGGGTTATGTCGCTCGTCACTGGGTACCAGCTTGCGGTTTCCTTCAATGGGAAGTGTGGCGATTTCTTCTGTCTCGAACGTGGCCTCCGTCAAGGTTGCCCATTATCGCCCTTGCTTTTCAACATGGTTGCTGAGAGTTTTTCTGCGCTTTTTCATCACGCATCGGTCGTTGGCTTCCTCACACCTCATTCACTCTCCCACCTACAGAACTTCTCTACCCTTCAGTATGCTGACGACTTTCTCTTGTTCGACAATGCTTCCCGCCAACAGATTGTAAGAACGTGGCTCATCCTTCAGGTTTTTGAGCTCATCTCGGTTCTTTCTATCAATTCCGCTAAATGTCAGCTTTCTCTTATTCACGCGGATCCGGCCATGATACTTCTTGCAGAAGCGTGCTTTGGGTGTAAGGCTTCTAGCCTGCCCATGGAGTACTTAAGACTTCAGATTACATTGTCGCCTCCTGCGCCCTCCTTTTGGAATGGAATGGAGCAGAAGCTTAATGATCGTCTTCAGTGTTGGGAGGGAAAACTACTTTCCCTCCCAGGTCGTATTACTCTAACTAAGCACTGCCTTGCGTCTGTCCCACTCCATGCCCTGGCCGTCTTTCGGCCTCCTGTAGCCGTTTTGAGTAGGTTCAATAAGCTTATTCGTAAGTTTATTTAGGATGGTGATCAACCTTCAGATCACCTAGCGCATTGGGATGTGGTTGCCTTTTCGCGTCTTCTTGGGGGTGCTGGGGTTACCAACCTTAGTCGGGCTTGCGAGTCTTCTCTGTGTTCTTGGTGGTGGCGGTTAGCAACTTAGCATTCTCCCATCACCCAACTCATTATTTCCAAATTTGACCTGCCTTCCCCTAGCGTCTGGAATAGTTCTATCTCTCATGTCTACCCCTCCCACTTTTGGTGCGACATGCTTTCTGTCCTTCCTATTTTCCTCCGCCTTGCTGACCTCTCATCGTCTACGTCCCCATCCTAGCCTCTTTCACTTTCCCGTGAGTTCACCTTTTCTTCTTGCTACCTAACCTCCTTTGGTCCTTCTGTCTCGTCGCTACCACCCCGTTCCCTTTGGTCTCCTGGCTCATTTTCTCGTGCCACTGCTTTTGTCTGGCTTCTCCTTAATGACCATATAAACACTTTTGACCACCTACAGCGCCTTGGCATCAGTTTGGCTAACCAGTGTCCCATATGTCTGGTCGCGACTGAGTCTCGGGTCCACCTTTTTACTTCTTGCCATTTATTCTACAGTGTCCTTGCTTCAACTTGGCCTTCCATTGTTAATAGTCTTCCAAACCCACCATCCGTTCGTCTTCTTTTCCTCTTTTGTCCTTCCCCCCGTCTGGCTGCTTCCTGAGGTCATGTCTGGAGGCCGTGACTCATTTCAGCTTGGTGGCGCATTAGGGAGGAGCGCAACAACAGGGTCTTCAGGGGTACCTTCTCTTCACCAGATTCGGTGGCTCGTCGTGTGCAAGGGGATGTCCAGTTTGTCATCCGATTGAAGTGCTGATGCTCGTCTGCAGCTGGGTGATAGTGCCGCTCCGTCTGTCCTCTCCTCCCTCACCCTGACTTTCCTTTTCTGAGCATCATGTTGTATATTTCTTTTTCTACTTCTGTTTTGCGGTTTGTTTTTTTTTTTTTGCGGATTGTTTTTGTACCTAGGAGACATCTTGTCCCCAAATTTTGTTATATATTCCCATTTTATCGGCTCTCTCTCTCTTTCTAGAATTATTGCCAGATTTCAACCAAGCCGCACATCTGTAAACTTAAGAAAAGTATAAGTGATTACCGCATAGTATCATTATTGTAACCATGAAGGTAGCTCCCTTCAATTTTTTATTCACAAGAAAGAATGCTTCAAATTCATCCTCTGTTTAGCTTAGGATCATTCTCATCTATTCCTCTATATATTTAGTGTACTAACATATATATATATATATATATATATATATATATATATATATATATATATATATATATATATATATATATATATAGAAAAGCGTGAAGCAATTAGCATTCAAGGAAATAAGGAACATGTCTCATGCATTGATTAATATATACGTATGCCGTCACCACACTAAGAGCGAGTACACTATCGTGGCCAGACAGCATGCAGCTGCTTTTCGAACAAAAGAAAAAGCTTGAAACACGAGGGTTTGATCATTGAAGTCAATTCCTTTCTTGTTCTCTGCATTGGAAGACATGCACGTTCATTCTTAACGTAAAATTTCATTGAAAATGTGATCGAACGAGAAGATGCACTACCGCCAGTAATTATCTTCGTGTGTACCTGCGTCTGGAAAGTTTATCTGCTGCTTTGCCTACCTGTAGTCGAGCTTCATTTGTATGGATGGTTTCTGCCCGTTCTGGCCTTCTCTAGCCTTGGCGCCCTTACTCCTGTTTTCGGGATCGTTAGGAATTACAGGATACGTTCTTCTTCGGTGTCGCGAAGGATGAGGCCCTCCTCGATCCGAAATTTACAACATATTCTGTGTATGAAGTTCCTGTTCTATGATTACAGAGACGATTCAAACGCCCTCCAAGTGAAAGTATATTCCATGAAATATCTTTTTTTTTTTTTCAGTCATTTTGGCAAGGTGGTGAAGGCCGATACGTGACATGCTGGTAACATATGTTGGTTTCGAATGTGAGAAACTAAGGGGTGTTTAGTTACCTTTGATATAATTAAGATCCTCAAGATTTGAAATCCATGAATTTAGTATCTGACTTTCTCCCTCAAACTTGTATTGGACCTTTTTACCCACGCTAAAAGCAAAATGTTTGATGAATTACAGATTTTAGGGTGCATGTCACATCAGCATCTGTATGCATGTTTTGATGATGCCATGAATCTAAGATATAAAGTAAGCAAAAACCCTAGTCTCAAGTTTCTTACCTGACACCATGGACGAATGTCATTCCGAAAACTGAAACTTGGCCGCAACTTATGGTTTCCATTGTGCTTTTGGGGAACAAACAATTTGTGGCCCAGATTGAATTTTTGATCAAATAATAATGGTCCCTACGTAAATTATATGATCACGTAACATCAACTCCTACCTCACATCTTCTTATGATGGTACTCAGTGCATTCTTCTGCCATTATTTGAACATAGTATCAGATCGCTTACCTTATGGGAGAGAAGGCAAATTTACTTTGAAACCTTATAGTCGGTTTTGGACGCCCAATTCTTAGTGTGCTGTCAATTGTTCGATATTCCGTATTGTGTAGTGGATCCTTGCCGAATCGTCTTTGTACCCAATCTCGTCCTCCACTTAATCCAAACGAACCCAACCATTTGGACCTAATCGCCAACCATTTGGACCTAATCGCCAACCATCTTGTCCAAGATGGAGGCACCAGTTTTGGATCCAGACCCGTTTCAATGGTTCGGGTCCCTCCCATTAATCTGGGATGGTTAGACCATTCCCAAATTATACAGAAAACGTTACTCTTGCGCTGTACTTTCGACCTCTGTTAACCTAAAAAGCAAGTTTGAATGGGGTAAGATTTTTTTCCTAAACAGTGTAAAAATTCCATAAATGTGGTTTGCATTTGGAAGAGTATCCTGAGATCCTAGACAACCAGATGTATGAACAATGGTTACACCCATGCACGTAGGAGAGTGAGTGGAGTGTCATGAGATAAACTGTCTCATGACTGGATGTCCAGGAAAGGCTGTCTCTTAAGGACCTCAACAATTGATTCAAGCATGCTGTTTAGGTTCAGGACGTGTTTGAGTCGAACCAAGAAATGCTTGTAACAAACGTCAAACTTTTGACTCTTCGTGACACCAACCGCAGTTTTAGGTGCTTTCTCAATCGAAGCTTCGCTTGGTGCAAAAAGAAAGTAGTGGTTCCTGCCACCCCTTTTCAAGATGGGCAGCAAACGAACTATATTGTGGACCACCCTTATCTGTATCTGTAGTTTCATGGGTACATACATTGACAACTTGACTTGGTGTTCGGGATTTACATGGGGCATGTGTGGGCATTTGCCCATACGATCATATAGAGGCGAAACCAAGAAGCTGAAATATACTTTTAAAATTTTAAAAGAGGCAAAAATAATATTTCTCAAATTTTTTATATATGTTAAACTAAAATTTTTGAAATTGACATATAAATTTTTTTAATTTTTTCAAAATATTGGTGCCTTTAAAAGTCTAAGAATTTCTGAATTAGCGCTCCTCTATTCAATTTACGTCTTATTTTCAATTAAGAAAATATTCAACCCACCAAATGCTCTTTTATTTTCAAATATGTATAATGTAGAAGACTTTCTTTTACGGAAGCCCGTTTCTGATGATCCGACTACGAGTACGAGCCATGCTGATTATCGGGTCAGTCAAGATGGACCCGGAACAGTTTTGAGCCTCCCGCCCCGAAGCCAAATCGAGTTTCATTCCAATTTCTGTCGGGTGTCACTGTCCCCCAAAATTGACGAATCGGGTCTCAGCAATTTCGGGACACTGCTCGACCATTCCGATTCGCATCGGCTCCTCCTAATGCCTCTCATGGAACGGCGCCGCGCTGGATCCGAATTCCGGCGGTTCCTCTCTCTCTCTCTCTCTCTCTCTTTCTGTGGGTGGTGGGGCGCAGGATCATATGAATGGGTGCTCTGACCAGGTAGCGTATACGGACATCGAGAAGGTGACGGGCTTTCTTTCGAAGCAGTAGACTTTTGGTTCCCGGTACTCTCTCTCTCTGTCGCTCTGTCGCTCTCTCTCTTGTTATTTTGAATTTCAAAATGCTATCGGTTTGTAACTTTTTGAGATTGATGTCTTCTTTCATGTGTTTATATTTTTAATCCACATCGCTATGTAAGTAATTTGGGTTTTATTGTGGTTGCGTCTCTTATCTCCGTTCTTTCCCTGGATGAAGCCCCCAACTTGAGTTTCGTCGCTTCTGGCGGTTTTTTTGCGGCTTTCAAACGTCGCGTCTTTGTTACGCGCCTTTTTGAGGCGTTTCCTTTTTTGCCTTCTGCAAATCGATTCTTCAAGTTAGTATTTTTCTCTTGTTCGTTTGTACCTCCTTCAGTCGATTCCTGAAGCTGGTATCCTCTTTTTTTCGTTTTTGTTCTTTTTTTGGGTTTTCACAGATTAAAGATCTTATGGCTCTCTTTTTTTCTCTGTCCTGCAAATTAGCTATAGTATTTGGTGGTTGCTGTTCTTGTGATGCTTTGGATTTGGTTGTTACGAAACCCTCATTGTTTGGATGTTTGGAGATTATTGATGATTGAACAGGCTTCTAACCGTTTTCTCATAAACGACTTACTTCGCCCCATAATACTTGGGTCTACTTGTTCTTTTACGATCCCCGACTTGTTGGCAGATCAGCACTTTGGGTACTTCCAGATACTCATGGTTGGCCGGTTCATAATTTCTTCTTAGGTGCTTATTTCGTCATCCTTAGGTGTTTTTTGGTTCTTGATACCATAAAATTTTTAGTTCTCTGTATGTGGAGATGCTTGTGTTGGTAGCAGTATGAATTTATATTTACATATTAATATCTACTGCATTCTCGGGACCAAAATCTTGGTCAGTAAGATGTAGAAAATAAAAGAATATACTTTTGTTGTGATATAAATTAAGCAAAACTAGTTTGAAGGTTTATCTTCCACCCTTTAACTTATTACTAGTTTTTGTGTGTGGAGAGCTGAAAGCATATCCAAATATCAACTTCATTGGCCTCATATTGGGCCCTGAGAACAGTACAAAAAAGCGGCTTGAAGAGGTAAATGCAAAGTATATTGCTACCATGATGTGCTCTTGTTATTTATTCCAAACGTTGGTCATTTTATGAAATATAGTTTATTTTGTTGTTTGATGCTTGTATTAAACAGGAAACAAGAGCTAAGATTCAAACACTTGGTATCAAAGCTGGATCAGGGGAGAAGGTAGCTGTCTAATCAATATAAGTTTCTTAATGCTTGCTTAATTTCCTATTATATACTTAAGGGAGAATTTGTTTTAACTTTTTGGGTTGTTATATATGATGTTTATGTTGTTTATACCAAGGTGATTTGAATGTGTGTGTTAGGACTGCTGCTGTTTTGTGGGTTTTTTTATGTGCCCCACTGGGTTCAAAGTTGATGTAGGGCACCTTAAAAACCTGATTAGTATATGTTTCGTTTTTTCCATGTTATTTTTTCTTATGATATACAACTATGTCCTAATTGCACAGTGTGTTGCATTCTGTATGTTATGATGTATTGCAGATCCTACTTTCCACTAATCTTTAATTTTCCATGGTACTAGATTCTTATGGAGATGGTTCAAACTTCAAATTTCTTCAAGTGCATCTCTTAGAAGTACCTATAGATGAACCTGCATAAGTAGATAGCTTGAGAATTTTTTGGCAGGGACTTCTTTAGGGAAATGTTTTTCCATCTTTTAGGCATCTTTTAAATTTGACAATAATGTGACATAGCATTATTTCTATGTTATTCAGGAGCTTGTTGTTATTGTGGCTAGAGGAAGGGATGGTTCATTTTCATGTTTTGGTTCCTTGAGAGGAGAGAGGGTTCTCAATACATTTCTTCACATATTTTTACATGTTTCTAAATAAGCTAATTATGTAGAAGCCTCATTCATTTGGAATCGATTTGATGGAACTGCATAACCAAAGTCACATGTTGACAACACTGTAAGCTTCATCAATTGTTTTTTGTCCATGGTAATAGGAATTTCTTCTTACAGTTACCGGCACTTATCATTGAGGCTGCTGCACCTTGTCCATGGTAATAAATGTTGATTCTAACAACTATAGATAATTTTAAGCGAAAAATTTAAATGTGAAATGATAAGAACTAGTATTCTAACATAAACTTATTTATGGAGAGGCGGAATAGGAGGAAATGCTTGTGATTTCCATTATACTTTGTTGGCATTTGTTGTTTTTTTTTTTTTTTATCAAATTTCATTGTTCAATTGGAGTTTCAAGGTGACGAAATATGTTCGTAAGGCAGCATGATGGTAGCATATCTTATTCAAGATAGACGACGTTGATTCTGATATGCTCTAGCATTTGAACACACTAATCAGGATGTATATATTAATAATTATTGTGTCCTCTTGGTAGGATTGAGTTGAAAGAAAAGGACATTCAATTTGTTAACCTGGTAGCCAATGATTCAGTCGGTCTAACTATTCTATATTCCTTCATTGAAGTACCAATTATCTTGTTCTGAAAGTTTGTCTGGATATTTTGTCACCTGATTCCTTACATCAGGTGGTACGTTGTTTTGGTTAAGTTTACCATCTCAGTAATTCCTCAGGCAGCTATTTGTTTAGTCTTTGTCTAATAGTGAACAAATGATGTCGTATGTTGGTTTGGTTTGGCACCAGGTGCGGACCTAAGTGTGGATGTTGGCTTTGATAATTGTTAGTACTTGCTCTGGCCAAAGCACAACATCCAGGTTAGGGTTATCGATATGTGAAACAAATCTGACCTTATGGGGGAGCTGAGTTTTATAGTAAACATTAAAAACCCAATTTCTATTTATTCAAATTTGCAAAAAGTGAACTCCTCAAATACAACCTTCCTTTTTTCTCTCTTCTTGATAGTGCTCGAGCTCGAGGTCTTATTTTGTGGAACCGAACTAGAGCTGGCCGACCTCGGGCTCGAGTCCGCTCGTGTTCAGCCCTAGTCCAAACGACTAAGCAGTTTCTTGTTTTGGGCCTCAAGTGCGTGAGTAATGAAAATGGAAGGCATGTGATTCGCCTCCACAGCTTGATGTAAGGAATCTTTTGGTGTTTTTAAAAAAGTCCTTATTCTTTTAAGGCAGTTTTTTTTTTCTCAAGTCATTATTAGCGCCGTACACACACTCGTATGTTTCGGATGCCGGGCATACGGCTCCTTATCAGTTAATTTTATACACGTAGTTTACGTCAATCCAATCTTATGGGATGTCGTTTAAGTTGTTATCATGAAAAATATTTAATTCTCAACTGCCAATCTTATGGGATGTCGTTTAAGTTGTTATCATGAAAAATATTTAATTCTCAACTGGGATTTTGTAATTGACAAAAACGTTTCATTGTCAATCGATGTTGTAAATACATATTCTTTTGTGGAACCAAAAAAATTTTAGTTGTGAACTAAAAGTTTTTTGATAAGGTGAGCCAAATTAAGGTTTTTAAATTTTTGATTATAGCTAAATATTATTTTTTAAAACTTTTTTAAAACTTTTTTTGAAAGGGGGATTATTATAGTTTTCAAAACTTTCACAAGGGCCAAACAAAGTTTTTTTAAAATATAATACGTAAATCTTAAATTTTAAAAATCTCAGAACGGGGTGGGCAGATGGCCAGCCCCCTAAATCATGATCAAAGTGGTAAGCAACATAGAGGTGATGGAGAGAGTCGATAGATTTCAGGAGCTCCGACTCGTCGGTGGTATCATTGAGCTTCCTCCTTACTTTCTCCTTGAGTTCCTCAGTTTTGAGGACGGAGATGTTGCAACCTAAACCTTGAACCATATTCGCAACAGAAGAACCAATAATGGATTCGATGAAAAGACTCAAAGGCAGGCGTCAGTTGTGTGGAACTAGAGCCCAATTCCCAATGAATTGGAAGAACGTGCCTCTAATTGATTTATAGAACAAGATGACCAACCTCGGTCTGCACTGCAGGATCCGGAAAATGTGACTCTCGTGATGATCCTTTATTTAATTCGGCACTGCAGGATCTGAAAAATGTGATTCTCGTGAATATCCATTATTTGATTCCACGGGTAACGGTTGATTGATCCCTGTTTTCTTCTAACCTGGGTATAGTTTATCATAAAAGTGACCTTCGAACCGAATGCAAGCGGGCAAAGGGTGCACTTGAAGGAAAAGAAATCGCCTCGTCTAGAGTTGAAACTTGAAAGAAAAGCAAGTGCATGTCTTTTTTCTTTAACCAGACAATTTGGACCCCCGCATCCCAACTCAAACATCAATTCAAAATGAGTGAAATGTTGGAAACATCCCGAAAGTATGATAATTGATCTTACATACTTTTCCATGTGACATGCATGCACCGATTTTTTTGGCATCTCGATAGCATTTATCTGCGTCTATTTGGAATGTGACTGCATTAGACAAGGTCTGACCAGCTTAGATGGCGTTGCTCGTCCAAGTTGCAAAAAAATCCATCCTTCGAATGACTACTTGGTCCTTGATATTGACGGTTCACTTTTCATGAACCAAGAAATTTCAACAAACACGATTTCATTTTTGGTGTCCAGCATCCTAACGTGTAATTATAGAACATCATCCACACGGAGGAAAATCAAAGAAAACAAGAAATTCCTTTCAAATTTGTTTTTCTTTTTCTTTTTCTCAATCATAATCCTATCTTAAATATTCTAAAGGCATATATATATATATATATATATATATATATACACACACAACAGAGTTGACTAAAATAATAAGAAACTTCAAGCTGGATATATAAGCGTGTGCCGTGTGCCTCACTTTCTTTCTCTACTCTAGTGAGGCAGAAGAGGATCATGAAAGATTACTCAAGTGAGCAATTAATTGGCATGCATTTATTTTTTGCCTCTTTTCACCCCAAGGAGGCATGTTGATTTTTATTGGATCAAAATAAGCATATCTATTAGGCGAAGTTGCACGGATGGCCCGGAGGAGATGGAAGAGAAGGTTGCTTTAAAGAAGTGGTTGTGAATGATTGATCATATTAAATCCTGTACTAATCCATTTAGCAGCCAGAAAATTATTCTTGGACTAGGATTGGAATAACTTTGGTATCCGCTTGTCAATAATGGCGTGTTCATTACAAATGGCCTCCATAAATTAAGACTATAATGAATTAAAAAACTGAAAGCTCTTTCTTTCTATGTAGGGACAGATTTTCGTCCGCAGGATACAACTCCGTTGAGAATTACGAGCAACTTATTTACCCCATTTCTGCTGAAATGGATCTCTGAACATAAAGTTGAAAGCAACTTCTGTCCACTGTTTTATTCCTCGATCGAACATCCCCAGAAAGTAAGTAGACTAGTCATCTATA
Organism: Nymphaea thermarum; assembly: GCA_011799765.1. Taxonomy (NCBI): domain Eukaryota; kingdom Viridiplantae; phylum Streptophyta; class Magnoliopsida; order Nymphaeales; family Nymphaeaceae; genus Nymphaea; species Nymphaea thermarum. The sequence continues at coordinate 23,868 of JAANDH010001449.1, forward strand.
ACAGATAAGAGAAGCGATCATCTAGTACAGTAGTTTCATACGTACATATTGCAATTAGACTTTAGACATTTCTTAGTCTTGAATAAGACTGCCAGTTATGCCCGATCATGAAGTATTGCATGGGCTTACATGGAGCAGAGCGTGATCCCCATCGGAGACAGTCTACAAGAAGCCTACCAAGTTGCCGTCAGGTCCTCAAATTTCTCGTTTTATGTTTGATGAAAAATTCGATCCATGACACGCGGGTGGCCGCGGTTCAAACATGAATTTTTTCAATAAGCAACTTTCTAATGTGTTCCTTAATGGTCGTTTGCCGATCGTCCTTGCCAAACGCATATAACAGCTGCCCCACGCGAGCACAATTAAGGGCAAGCCTGACCCAGGCAGAAGGAAAATCATGAAGACCACTTTGCAAGCTTGCCTGGTTCAGCTTCCTCCACGCATCGCCAATCAAATTCAAAGTTTCCTTGCGTGCGCATTCTTCCGAAACGTCGTTCTCCTTTACATAGAACTCTATGTAGGAAGCATCATATCCTCGATCTTTTTCATCCTGATAAAAACACCACAAGAAGATTACATTAGAGAAAGAGAGAGAGAGAGATATTTCAGAGAGATGGGTGCCATCATACTTGGGAGGTACCAAGATCATCCCGCAGTCGAAATATAGCTGCAGGAAGGTGGATGAGATTTGGAGTGGCGTTGAGGGGCTTCATAATTGACATCTGCTGGCCGCCCAAGATGAAATAGGCATAGGTTAGATAAAGAATCAAGCCGCTGGTGGTGGTCGCGTTCTTGAGGTACTCTTTTGCAGTTGGAGCATCCTCCAATCTCAACCATCTTGCTTCCTGGAGAAACGCTTTGCAGAGAGACCCCCACTGGAAAATTCAAAATTAAAGCACCTTAATAGTGCCATCAACAATCAACTGGTGTAAAAGCTCTAAGGTTATCATAAAGCTGCATCGAACGACTGTGACATATATTCCTGGTTTAAGACATACGACCATACCGCTCAATGCAAAGACACTGGTGTTCTCTGTAACGTTAATGCTAAGTGACAAAATGTTTATTTACGTTTTTCACTTATGGAGATACTAATTAAGAGTAGTTGTATGGAACAACTAAAAGCATAAGAACACTTGGGTTTCTCTTCAAATTTTTTGCTGTTGGTAATTGATGTGCTTTACTTGGTAACTATTGCTTGTTGATTCGAAGGAATTTGCTACATATCCCTTCCAATGACTAACCATATGTAACGGGAAGAAGCAATATTGAACGGGTAAACTTAATAAATGGAACATGAAGACTGGAGGACATGATCGAACAAATGCATTGTAGAATACATGAAAGAATTGGCAGCCATACCATTGCTTTGGAACGATGGAGCATGTCGACGCTGTCCTGCGGTTTAAGGGCCAAAAATCCAATTCCGTTTGTCACTACATTCATTAAAGCCACGAAGCACAGGTTCATGCAGTTGGGAAGCGGCTCCACAGATGTTGGGTCCAAACTGAAAATCCAGTTGTGATTCATCAGTGAAAACAGTCGGTAAAAGCAATATCAAATATATATCTGGAAATAGTTAACCGCTTGATCATGTTGGATGTGAGATCTGTTTGGTGTCACTAAATTTACATCTTGGATCTGTGTCTGAATTTTACAGAGACAGGAGGGAGTACTTTGTGGCCAACAAGTCCAAAGGAACATGAACAAAGACAAACTTAATGAGACAAATCAATGACTGGATCACATGGACCACCGATCGACGTTGTGGGCGTGAGACAAGTCCTTTTTTGAAGAGTACTTTTACCCATAGGTGAAAATTTCACCTGGTCTAATTGAGACGGATGCAACTAATCGATGGGAATATGTATGTTGGCCTGACAAGATTAATAGTTTACCTGTCGACAGCTTCAGTGAAGAGGACCAGATCTTAACTCCCCACAAACATCAAATAAATCATCAATTACAAAGACCAATGCTGTAAGTTTGGCAAGTTCAATCCTGCACCTTGAGAACTGTGGCTCTGGCAACGCCAAACAGGATAACATGAACCAAAGGATAGGTTGGTTCCTTACAAGAGATCCCATTTCCTTACTTATTCCTGTCTCTTCCCACCACCTTCAGGAATTCCTCAAGTATATTAGAACATGCAATATATGTTAACCGCAGCACAGCAATTATTATTATTATTTTTTTTTCAAAACAATCGAAGAGAATACGAGAGTGTAAGATCCAAAGAAAGAATGAAAAAGGTGTACCGAGAAAATTCTTTAAGCTCTGTTTGGTGAATGGACTGAACGTGGTTGAAGTCCAATATCGCTAGATCTACCATATCTCGATCTATTTCGCAGCCATCTCGGAAAATGTCTATCCAACGTCTTGCCTCAAC
>JAANDH010001449.1:26948-52170 GCA_011799765.1 Nymphaea thermarum
TTTTTTTTTTTTTTTTTTTTTTTTTTTTTTTTTTTTTTTTTCTGGCGTGGAGTTTGTGCGTGCCCTCATGTGTGGGGAAGAGACGTTGATGCGTTGCTTTGTCTTCTAACAATAATTCCATTCATCAGACTAATTCCATTCATCAGACTTGGTACCTAAAGGCTGTTAAGACGGAGCGCAGCCCTATTGAGAGTATGGATGTCGATTCCCCTTTACCAACCGGTTTACATAAAAAATTTCTACTCCGCCCGTATCTCCAACTGAGTCGATCACGCCGCCGGTGGTGATCAGTGTGAGCCCAAACAAAATCGGCATGAAGCTTATCATGTTTCCAGACTGTGGCAGCGCGAAGTCCAAGGCCTCCAGCCCAGTAAGCAGAGCATTGGGAAGTCTGCCGTTTGCATTGGGAAGCAAGCCCCACCGGCTGCGGCCATACCGTCTTACCCTGCAGTCGAAAGACGCTCGGGAGTTTCAAGACGGACTGCCGATTTTAAGACCCCCCGAGTGGACTGATGATGTCAGGCTTGTCAGCCCAAGGCTTTAACTAGTGGGAAGCCAACAGTTTGGTTCGGGTTGGACCCTACTAAGAGAATCATATCTGAGCCCAAACTTATATTATTAAATCAGAACATGTATCTGAGGCCGCATGCCTCTAATAATCGTTTTGATATTATCGGATCCGAAGGAACTTGAAAATGAAAAAGTAAAGATATTAGATTTGATAAAACGCAGGCGGCCCGAAACATGCTCTTACATGTAAAATGAATTGCAATTGGATCAAGTCCTAGGCTGGCTGACTCGTAGTTGATGACTATGCTACTTTTGAATTGGGTTAGCTCGATCCGAGGCTGGTTATATGCATTGCTCACTATATAAAAAATTGTGCACATATGATATAATGACTAGGATGCGCTTGGAGAGCCCTTGTATGGACCTAAAAATGTAATGAAAAAAGTTGAAAGTTAAAAAAACATTTCTTTATAAAAAATCTCTAAGATACCCCAACTACCACTTTTTTTCATAACGTTGTGTACGATTTCGGTGTATGACAACAGGCTTTGAAGATAAAGCCTACCTTTTAAACATAACATATATAAACCGCTTGGAGTTTAGGCTGTGAATATTGCTGTAATTATTTATTCTTTTAATAGTATATCAAAAATCGAACCCTATATCCTTTTATCAGTAAAAATGAACTTGTGGTGACAAAATTCAATTTATTTGTAAGGTTTTTGGATTGTGTGGGCAATTGCACACACCAAAAATTCACAAGGATCAGCTTCTCTTCAGATGGAAATTAGTCCAGTTGCCTAGTGGAAACGATGTATAGGTAGGGGCGAAGCCAAGGGAACGCTGGCAAGAGCCTTGACCCCTCTTCAAAAAAAAATACATATAAATTTTGAAAATTTTCATTTGGCCCTTATAAAATTTTGAAACTGTAATTGAACTTTTTTTTTTAAATTAAAAATTCTGAACTCCGTCGTCCATGTAGAGACGGTGGAGTTTATGGGATGAAACGAAGTTGCTTGGTAGTGAGGAGATAAAGCAGGTGAAGTTAAAGTAGTGGTAGCATGTGTGAAATAGTATTTACTGTACAAACCAGGTACAGAATGTCACTTCTCATCAAACACGACCATTTGTCAAAGGCTATGTTGGTGATATTGAATTAAGAAATGGCAAAATAAAATAAATAACGTGCTTCTTCTTTTCCTCATGCCTCGACTGCCACATACATGTATAAAAATACAATGACAACAACGTGAACTTTGTCATTCTGCAATATGTCATCCATAATTTAATTTATATAGGCAGCAAAAACACGTGGTTGGCCATATAATACTTACTTTATGATGGTTTTTACGATGATACGCGAATACCATTGATGGGTAACAGAGCTTTAAGTATATTTCCACACCAACGCACAAAATTTACTTATTGATATTTCGTTTATCGTTTTAAATGTTTTAGATATGAATGTTCTTAAACAGTTGTGCTCCTTTAGCCAGAAATTCTCATTCTCAAAAAAATTATGACCGACCAGTTGCATTGTCAATGAGTGCTTGAAACTCTGAATAATCTCAACTGGTTTTATTGAAAAACTTTATAGTAGCGCCTCTAATTTTATGATATCTGGTAAGCGGGTGCTTCTATTGGGTCATAAAAAGCAGACTAAATTACATAAATTTCACCGACAATCAAATACATTAGTTAGTTGCATCCATGTCTTCCCTGTTTTTAGGGTTAGAAAAAGTGAGCCACCTTGTTCAAGTACAAGATACTATCATTACCACCTGGACAATTAAACATCTAACCCGTAATCGCGACGACCCATTTGCTAGAGTGGAGCTCTTCCAACTGAGCTATATCCCTCGAGCCAAGTTGAGCATGCATAAAGGAGTCAGATGTTTCTTCTATTCTTTTGCCTTGTTAAAAGGAGAAAATCTTACCACTTGAGTGAAATGGGAAGGGAAAGTCTTCGCATACTTGAGTGAGGTGGGAAGGAAAAGTCTTCCCATTCTCCAGGGTTTACAATGTTCCACAACAAAATGGAAAAGAAAATGAAACATAATGTATACCTTTTTGCTGCATTGGCTTGTAACAACTACTGTGTGCACTAATAATGCAAAGTACGGATGCTTAATAATGCAACTCTTCCTTTCTAGTAAGTTACAAAGAAAGGGAAAGAAGAGTTTGCTGTGAAATATTCTCTACTTAATATCATTTACATGTAGTAATATGAGTAATATTCTCTCACTAAGTAAGCAAGGCATATGAAATTGGACAAAGAATTGTTTTGCAAAAGCGCCCGCCTTTATTTATTTATTTATTTTTTTGCTTTTCTAACACATGCAACTTATATAAGTTGCACTTTGCAGTCAACTTTGACTGCATACTAATGGTTCGCCTGCAGGGTTTAATCAAATAATAATTCCAAAACCTCCTGTCGAGAAAGGTCGGTGTGTGGTTCCTTGAAGTAATAATGCAAAGGATAGGGAAATGACTGATTTGCAAAGCCACAGGGCGATTATTTTGCACAACTACCCTCTTGTTAGTTTCTTCGAACCTCCATATTCCTTCCACAATTATCTTGTGCTGTTAGAGCTTCATGGCATTTATTCTTGATATTTTTATATAAATATATATAATGTCTACTTTCGTGCCTCAGAACGTTCCTTTATCCGTCCTTTAACTTGTTGCATGTCAACCACTTATTTTTATGACACCAAAAGTTGATGTTACGAAGATTGTCGCCTCTAATCCTTTTCAACTCCCTTGAGAATGCGAGTAGTCACTTCTTATTTTACGAGCGATCGTGGCTTAATTCCCAGAGATTAGCTGATTTGAAGTAGAGGAGGAAAACTCATCTGCTTTAAAAAAAGAAAGTCTCCATAAAAGGGTTAAAAACAATGAAAGTGAAAAATAATGTACAAAAGTGATTTGATTTCTAAGCGTCCACATTTGCCAAACCAAACCACAGTTGAGAAGCAAGAATTCCAACATTTTCTGAGCGATAAAAGCTTTTTTGCTTGTTTCTCCCACAAAACTACTAGAAAACGAAACCTTTGGATGCTTCCTGCTTTCCAACGCATCATTGCGATGCCTTTTTCTCTTTTTACGTTTTTTAAGCACTAATGGGTTTCTTATTTTTTTTCCTTTCCTTGAGTCGTTATCTGATGTCTGCTTGACGGCATGGGCCAACTTCAACGTCCACTTTTCCTGATCTCATATTTCATTTTGGTCATTGGTGGATGTCATAACTTTTTCTTTTTCACTTTGTCAAGAGAGCTTTTAAATTAATTCTTTTATTCTTTGATATTTTTTCAGAAGTAAAAGCTAATTGTCCGATACACAGATTACTTCGATCCCGATTCCGATTGATTCACAGAATCACCCAATCTGTTGGCAAGCCAATTCTGACACCGACGCTCAAAACAACACTTTCTTTTTTATGGTTTTAGATTGCTGTGCAACGATGAAGCTGCCAAACTGGTACTAGCTACGTTCTCTCTCTCCTCCCGTGAATTTGTCGACAAGCAAAGGGTAGCGGTGGAAAAGATTGGGCGGGCTCCTTCTATATATGCTAAGTAGACGTTGTGGTCGGACCATCGACCGGTATCCTTCTTCTCCGTTTCTCGATCACTCACCGGCACGGGAACAGCAGTTCTGATCTCATCACCCTCTCTCTTTTATCAGTACCATGTCAACTACTTCTTGCCTTTCCCCTTGGCCTTCCGTAATAATCGACCAGCGCCCAAAGCTCGCCCGGGGAGCAGCGGCCAGCTGCTCGTGGAGGATGCAGCAGAGAGAGGCACTGAATAAGAATGTCAGCAACTCTACTTCCTCCGCCACCCAATTAAACGGCAACCTTCCGCTCGTCCCTCGTTTGAATCCCAACTATCGGAGCAGCAGTTCGGAGCACAACATGGTCTCTTTGCTAGCCAGAGAGAGGAAGGCAAGTATACATCAACTGAATTCTGGTGTCCTGGGCATGCTCGATCGTCAGATTTGCCATTGGGATCGAACACCCAAGCGGGGTCGCTGAGTCGATGGACACTGTCGTCCTGATCGGATCCATGGGCGGCTCCCGAGGCACAGTTATTATATATGATCAGACGCATGGTTCATGGCTGTGCTGATTATTTTTGTTCCTCAGGTCTCGTTTCTTTCATCCAGCGGAAAGGGAAATGAAATATTCTCCTTCTACTGGAGTCAACCGAACGTCCCACTGTCTATATCTTTGACCCCTCAGAAAAAGGCCACTCACTTTTGGTTTGAGTGATCAAACAAAAAGAAGCACATTTTTTTTGTCCTGATCCCCGTTTTGCTCTAGATAGATGGGGAGCCATTTTTTTTATTTGTTGTCGCGTTTTCTTTGGTTTCATGGGAGGGTTCTTAAGGCTCTCCAACACGGTGTTTGCGTTTGGGGCTCAAACAGGAAACCAGACTAGAGATTAAATACAAGTTAGGGAGGAGTCTCACCATTTAAATTCATCAAACAAACTAAAACAAATTACTCAATTTAAATTTATGAAATCAGTGTCTTTTTAAGCAATAAAAAGTAAAATTATTGTAAAAATTTGCCAGCATTGATACACAGGTCGTGTCCTTACAAAGGATGGAGGCGCTGAAGAACAAAGTGAGGTTGATTCTCAGATCTGCGGCAAACACGTCGGAGATGTTGAGTTTGGTAGATGCCATCCAGCAGCTAGGGATCGCTTATTATTTCGAAGAAGAGATTGGGAACATTTTGATCTCCGTTCGTGGTAATTTATTGAATGATGGTATGATCAAAGAGCATGATCTGCATGATGTGAGCCTTGCATTCAGACTGCTGAGACAACATGGTTGCTATGTCTCCCCAGGTAAACTTGAAAGGAAAACAGTAAAAAGAAAAACTTTCTTTCCTTCATTTTCCGTTCTTGAGAATGAAGCTGGAATTTATCATCATCTTCAACTGACCACGGTCCATTTGCAGGAGTTTTTGACAGTTTCAAAGATGGGAAAGGAGCATTCAAGCATGAACTGGAACAAGATGTGAGGGGGCTGCTGAGTTTATATGAGGCCTCCTTTCTTGGCATGGACGGTGAAGTGTCGCTACATGAAGCTAGATCCTTCGCTACTTCACAACTGCAGCCCTTCCGGCAGGCCTCGACTAAGGTGGCCCGGGCCTTGGAGCAGCCGTTCCACCACAGCTTGGCCGGATTTCAGGCCAGGCGTTACATTCAAGATTGCCAAGATCAAGAGGACTGGAAGCATGGTATCCTGATAGAGCTAGCGAAGTTGGATTGCGATTACACACAGTCCCTGTACCAGAAGGAGCTGTGGGAGGTCTCCAAGTAAGCGCGTCGATTTGATCTCCTGCTTAAAGATTGCAGATACTCTGAGAAAAATTTTTATGTTCAACAATTTTTTGGAGAAAAAAGGTTGAAAGTAAAAAGTGCTTACCAATAATTTGCAGATGCAAGAAACATTCTGTGACCTATTTGGAAGCTTCCGTTTCTGTTTTATATTGTTTATGGCATAATCTTGTATTTCTATATATAACGATGTTAATGATGGGTTCCGTGCTTGCTAGGTGGTGGAAAGGGCTGGGATTGGCGGAAGAGCTGGGATTTATTAGAGACCAGGTGCTGGTGTGGTTCATGTTCCCTCTCTCAATGCTGCCAGAGCCACACCTCTGGGATTGTAGGTTGAACATTGCAAAGGTAGTTGCCTTAATCTACACAATCGATGACATCTACGATGTTCACGGATCGATGGAGGAGCTGCAACTTTTCACAGAAACAGTTGCCAGGTGAGAGTCACCCTTTCTGTTCTGATCTTCTTCTCCTTTCATTGCTATCTACAGTGTTTCCATCTCACATGGTACCTGCCGTTAATTTGATTCGTCCCTCTCGTGTGAGGTTTAAACTTTAAACACAGAGGGACATTTTTTCGTTTGTTTTATCCATTTCCTCCACTTTCAGTGGTTAAGTTGCATATCCGATTCATCAATTAAATGTCTTATCCTCTATCCAGTCGAAGGTCTTGACAAAAATTGTTTTAAAGAAAATACGAACATTCTACCACGTCTGTTATTACTAATCCACCACCAAACATGTTTTAATTGAAGTTGTTTTGAAGAAAAATATTTATTTTTTTCACCATTGAAAATTTGATGTCATAAGACCCATTCATTTTTTTACTATTATTATAAGAACATGTTAAACTGAAAAAATGTCTTAGTATATGATTTTCATCCAAGCATTACTAAGATCATATTAATATGATTTGATTATGCAAACAGGTATTTTAACAATCAATTTTGGGTGGTCTTGTTTTTGTTTCTGACCTAACATTTTGGGATGTATCAATTGTGTGTTACCCCTCAACAAAAAAGTTTCTGGTTTTGCTACTGCCCGAGAATCAAACAAGACATCTAATTCAGCAATTCTAGCAACTTGTGAAGAACAAATGCACCTCTTAATTTTCTGGTCCGCTAAGTACTTTATTGCTTTTTTAATTCAGGTGGGACCAAGGGTTTGTGCATACACTTCCTGCCTACCTCAGGACATGTTTCATGGCCTTACATGATGTCACCCTCGAGATCCAAAGCCACGTACAGAAAAGGCATGGGCACGATGTCTTTGACAAACTGAAACAAGTGGTAGGTGAAAACGCATGACAACAAACCCTACTCTTGCTAATTCTCTTCATACAATACTTTACATGTACCTCTTAGTTGATCGTTTGACAAGAAGAAGAACCTCCTGTTCATCAAATACATGTTCTTATAAAACATATTCTAAGGGCACCTTGTTTTTCTTTTAAGAAACATAGTGTAATCATGGATGGTGCTCTTAAAACATGTATTTTGGAAACATGGGGTTCCAAAAGATACAATATTCTTATCAAACGCTCTCTTAGAGTTTCAGTTTACTTCTTTAGTTATTAATGTTTTTAAATCAAAAATAGTTTTTGTGTTTGATATGTTGTATAGTGGGCGACGTTGACTCAAGCATACATGGAGGAAGCCAAGTGGAAAAGTACAAGGTTTATGCCAAAAACAGAAGAGTATCTTAGAAACAGAGTTGTGAGCACAGGGCTGCCTGCTTCTTCGGTTCACGTCTATTATCTCATGGGCTTTTCTGAGCCAAAAGATGGGCCGGTGGATGCATTGCTCCAAAGGCAAGGGCTCGTTTGGTACTCCGCCATGATTCTTAGACTGTGGGATGACTTGGGAAGCACCATGGTATGTCTTTCATCTTATGTATCTTCATCCCTTTTGTTTAAGTATTTGTTAGATCACTGCTTCAGTTAGAGAACCTTATGCCTGTGTTTGACAGCCACATATCTGTAACTAAGATTTTTTTTTTTCAATTTCTCCTCCTCCCTGTTTCGGATTACTCAACCTTGCTAAGTATTCCATGATTAATGTTGGGAAATACATGCATGTGCAGGATGAGCAGGAGAGGGGATACGATGCGTCATACATAGAGTGCTACATGAAGGAGTTTGGCGTAACAGAAGAAGAAGCTAGAGAACACGTTGAGCAGATGATCGGCAGCGCATGGGAGAAGCTGAACAGGGAGTGCCTTGTGCTGCCTACCAACCCCAACCCTTTCCCTCCTTCCTTCGCAAGGGTAGCCCTCAATGCAGCTCGGGCCTGTCCGGTCATGTACCAATGTGAGAAGGATGGTCGCCTCTTGGACTTGGAAGGACACATCAAAACCCTTGTAGTCGACCGCATCTAGATCTGCAAATTCCTAATCTCTCTCTCTCTTTCTAGAATTATTGCTAGATTTCAACCAAGCCACATATCTGTAAACTTAAGAAAAGTGTAAGTGATTACCGCATTGTATCATTATTGTAACCATGAAGGTAGCTCCCTTCCATTTTTTATTCACAAGAAAGAATGCTTCAAATTCATCCTCTGTTTAGCTTAGGATCATTCACATCTATTCCTCTATATATTTAGTGTACTAACATATATATATATATAAAAGAGCGAAGCAATTAGCATTCAAGGAAATAAGGAACATGTCTCATGCATTGATTAATATATACGTCATCATGTCGTCACCACACAAAGAGCGAGTACACTATCGTCGCCAGACAGCATGCCGCTGCTTTTCGATCAAAAGAAAAAGCTGGAAACACGGGGGTTTGATCATTGAAGTCTATTCCTTTCTTGTTCTCGGCATTGGAAGACATTCACGTTCATTCCTAACATAAACTTTCATTGAAAATGTGATCGAACAAGAAGATGCACTGCCGCCAGTAATTATCTTCGTGTGTACCTGCGTCTGGAAAGTTTATCTGCTGCTTTGCCTACCTGTAGTGGAGCTTCATTTGAGCAATATAGGGATGGTTTCTGGCCTTCTCTAGCCTTAGCGCCCTTACTCCTGTTTTCGGGATCATTAGGAATTACAGGATACGTTCTTCTTCGGTGTCGCGAAGGTTGAGGCCCTCCTCGATCGGAAGTTTACAAAATATTCTGTGTATGAAGTTCCTGTTCGATGATTACAGAGACGAGTGAAAGTATATTCCGTGAAATATCTTTTTTTTCAGTCATTTTGGCAAGGTGGTGAAGGCCGATACGTGACATGCTGGTAACATATATTGGTTTCGAATGTGAGAAACTAAGGGGTGTTTAGTTACCTTTGATACAATTAAGATCCTCAAGATTTGAAATCCATGGATTTAATATCTGACTTTCTCCCTCAAACTTGTATTGGACCATTTACACATGCTAAAAGCAAAATGTTTGATGAACTACAGATTTTAGGGTGCATGTCACATCAGCATCAGTATGCATGTTTTGATGAGGCCATGGATCTAAGATATAAAGTAAGCAAACACCCCACTCTCAAGTTTCTCACCTGACACGCTTTTGGGGACCAAACAATTTGTGGCCCATCTTGAATTTTTTATCAAATAATAATGGTCCCTACGTAAATTATATGATCACGTAACATCAACTCCTACCTCACATTCCTCTGCCATTATTTGAACGTAGTATCAGATCGCTTACCTTATGGGAGAGAAGGCAAATTTACTTTGAAACCTTATAGTCGGTTTTGGACGGCCAATTCTTAGTGTGCTGTCAAATGTTCGATATTCCGTATTGTGTAGTGGATCCTTGCCGAATCGTCTTTGTACCCAATCTCGTCCTCCACTTAATCCAAACGAACCCAACCATTTGGACCTAATCGCCAACCATTTGGACCTAATCGCCAACCATCTTGTCCAAGATGGAGGCACCAGTTTTGGATCCAGACCCGTTTCAATGGTTCGGGTCCCTCCCATTAGTGTGTGTGTGCGCGCACACACACACACATATATATATATGGTGCAATTCAGTAAGCAAAATTTATGTGTTTCCATTTGAAATCCAGTCGTTTAGCTTCTTGTCTTCTCCATTTTACTTGTAGATGAGGGCCAATCATTCATTAATATGGGATGGTTAGACCATTCCCAAATTATACAGAAAAAGTTACTCTTGCGCTGTACTTTCGACCTCTCTGTTAACCTAAAAAGCAAGTTTGAATGGGGTAAGATTTTTTTCCTAAACAGTGTAAAAATTCCATAAATGTGGTTTGCATTTGGAAGAGTATCCTGAGATCCTAGTCAACCAGATATATGAACAATGGTTACACCCATGCACGTAGGAGAGTGAGTGGAGTGTCATGAGATAAACTGTCTCATGACTGGATGTCCGCGAAAGGCTGTCTCTTAAGGACCTCAACAATCGATTCAAGCATGCTGTTTAGGTTCAGGAAGTGTTTGAGTCGAACCAAGAAATGCTTGTAACAAACGTCAAACTTTTGACTCTTCGTGACACCAACCGCAGTTTTAGGTGCTTTCTCAATCGAAGCTTCGCTTGGTGCAAAAAGAAAGTAGTGGTTCCTGCCACCCCTTTTCAAGATGGGCAGCAAACGAACTATATTGTGGACCACCCTTATCTGTATCTGTAGTTTCATGGGTACATGCATTGACAACTTGACTTGGTGTTCGGGATTTACATGTGGCATGTGTGGGCATTTGCCCATACGATCATATAGAGGCGAAACCAAGAAGCTGAAATATAGTTTTAAAATTTTAACAAAGGCAAAAATAACAGTTCTCAAATTTTTTATATATGTTAAACTAAAATTTTGAAATTGACATAAAATTTTTGAATTTTTTCAAACATGAGGAGGGGCCAAAGCCCCTGCTATTGCCTTCAATCATTTGCTCATTTATAATAAATATTGGTGCCTTTAAAAGTCTAAGATTCTTTGAATTAGCGCTCCTCTAGGTCTTATTTTCAATTAAAAAAAATATATTCAACCCACCAAAACTAAGCCCTTTTATTTTCAAATATGTACAATGTTGAAGTCTTTCTTTTTACGGAAGCCCGTTTCTGATGATCCGACTACGAGCCCTGCTGATTATCGGGTCGCTCAAGATGGACCCGGAACAGTTTTGAGCCTCCTGCCCCGGAGCCGAATCGAGTTTCATTCCAATTTATGTCGGGTGTCACTGCCCCCCAGAAGGGACGAATCGGATCTCAGCAATTTCGGGACTCTGCTCGACCACTCCGATTGGCATCGGCTCCTCCTAATTCCTCTCATGGAACGGCGCCGCGCTGGATCCGAATTCCCGCAGTTCCTCTCTCTCTCTCTCTCTCTCTCTCTCTCTCTCTCTCTCTCTCTCTCTCTCTCTCTCTCTCTGGGTGGTGGGGCGCAGGATCATATGAACGGGTGCTCTGACCAGGTAGCGTATAGGGACACCGAGAAGGTGACGGGCTATGTAAACTGCGTGCTTCATTTTTGGTCAAGCACCCGCGTCGACACGATGCGGGTGCGGCTGACTAAAATTGTCTTTTTTAGACTCGCACCCGACTCTCGTTTGACCCGAGTCTAATTTGATCCAAATTTTAGTTTTTTTTTTAAGTTTTTAACTCTTCTCTCTTCTTTCACCTTTTCATCTTCATCCCTTCTTCTTCTTCTTCCATCTTCCTCGACCTTGAGGCTTCATCCCTTTTCCTCTCTTCTTCTTCTTCTTCTTCCCTCTTCCTCAACCTTCAAGCTTCATCCATCTTTGTCCATTCTTCTTCTTCTTCTTCTTTCCTCTTCCTCAACCTTCAAGCTTCATCCATCTTTGTCCATTCTTCTTCTTCTTCCCTCTTCCTCGACCTTCATCCCTCTTCGTCTATTTTACTTCTTCTTCCCTTTTCTTCGACATTCATCCCTTCTTAATCTGAATCTCTTTTCTATACTTCGTATTTGGTGGTCGATGAAGCCGGCGAAGTCGTCAATTGCAGCCTGCCCTGCAAGGTGACCTCCATTCGATAAATTGTAATTTTGATATCGACAAATTGCAATTTTGATCTTGTTATTTAATAATTTCGTGGTTTATAGATAATTTTTTGTAATATGCATTATATACATATTATTGTTATTATTATAATTTAATAATAATATTAATAATAATAAAATACTCTCACCGCACCGCCGCACCTGAATTTTTTGAAATGTACCGCGCCGACACCCGCACCCCGCACTCAGGTGACATAGGTGACGGGCTTTCTTTCGAAGCAGTAGACTTTCCGTTCCCGGTATTCTCTCTCTCTTGTTATTTTGAATTTCAAAATGCTATCGGTTTGTAACTTTTTGAGATTGATCTTCTTTCATGAGTTTATATTTTAATCCACATTGGTATGTAAGTAATTTGGGTTTCATTATGGTTGCGTCTTATCTCCGTTCTTTCCCTGGATGAAGCCCCCAACTTGAGTTTCATCGCTTCTGGCGGTCTCTCGCCGCTTTCAAATGTCGCGTCTTTGTTACGCGCCTTTTCGAGGCGTTTCCTTTTTTGCCTTCTGCAAATGGATTCTTCAAGATAGTATTTTTCTCTTGTTCGTTTGTTCCTCCTTCATTCGATTCTTGAAGCTGGTATCTTCTTTTTTTCATTTTTGTTCCTTTTTTTGGGTTTTTACATATTAAAGATCTTATGGCTCTCTTTTTTTCTGCAAATTAGCTATAGTATTTGGTGGTTGCTGTTCTTGTGGTTCTTGAAAGTTTGCAATGTGGGTTGCTGGCTTTCTTTTGAGGACGCCTTTTTTGTTATGGCGGTTGGAGTAGTTCGTCGTTTGGTTGCTTAACTTAGCAAATTCTGCTTAATGTTGTTGGTCATATGATTGTCTTTCCTATCTTGGTTTGGCTTTTGGCGCATCTAAGATATTTTTCTGTAACCATTGATTACCTATGTTGGTTTTTCCTATTTAGTTCCTCTTCTTGGACGCTCTTTCTTACTTCTTTCAGGTTCATGTTTTTTAAGTATGAATTTCTCCCGTTATTCTGATGCTTTTGGTAACTGAAAAATAGGGAAAGCTTTCCTTAGAGTGAAGGCCTCATGTCTGCATCAGAAGCTGTCCCAACTCCGGTTGTTGCCGACCCTTCAACAGGTCATAATTCTATTTCTCTGCCTACTCCAAGGAGGAGGACCGTGATCCAGACAAAAAGGACTACTCATGTCGAACTCTTGTCAGATTGAGGGATCCATGGCTCCAGTAAACGTCACAGATGGTAAGAATGCGACCTATGTAGTTAGAGGAGAGACAGCTCTTGATAGATCAAAAGAGACCGTCGAGAAAAGGTGTGTCAGCTGCAGCTGTTACACTTAGGTGAAGGAAAGTTGTGCGAACTGAGCAAGCAATCAGGGTGCGAACTTCAGTCTGTGTTGGTGTATGAAACTTGATTCATACTGAACACTCATATGCAATTCCACGGATCCAACTTCGCAGTAAATTGGCTGTAAGGGCATATATGTCATTTTGTACAAATGTGGGTTTGCCCTAATCCTTATGTTTAGAGGATGGCCGCTGCTTCTGTATGTCTGTATGTGTGTTCATCTGAGAGAAAATACAAGAGATATGTGCGACCGTGGACGTAGGAGATTATTGCTCTGAACCACGTAAATTGTTGTCTTCTTCCTTGTTATTTCTTACCTCCTCTTGAGTGTGCGACCGAGTGTTTTTGTATGTTGTTTCTAACAAGTCTGCTGATCCTTGGGACTGTTGGTTTGATCAAATTTTTGTCATGGCACACCAATGACAGTGCGCCATGACAATTTATGAGAAACCAAGTTTTTTTTTTTTTGTTTTTGGAATTTCTCCACCTCTCTGTTTCGGATTATTCAACCTTGCTAAGAAGTCTATGATTAATGTTGGCAATTACATGCATGTGCAGGATTCGTCATGCATAGAGTGTTACATGAAGGAGTTTGGCGTAACAGAAGAAGAAGCAAGAGAACACGTTTATGCAGATGATCGGCAGCGCATGGGAGAAGCTGTACAGGGAGTGCCTTGTGCTGCCTACCAACCCCAACCCTTTCCCTCCTTCCTTTGCAAGGGTTGCCCTCATGCAGCTCGGGCCTGTCCAGTCATGTACCAATGTGAGAAGGATCGTCGCCTCTTGGACTTGGAAGGACACATCAAAATGCTTGTAGTCGACCGCATCTAGACCTGCAAATTACTAATCTCTCTCTCTCGAATTATTGCTAGATTTCAAGGAAGCGGCATATCTCTAAACTTACGAAAAGTATAAGTGATTACCGCATAGTATCAAAGTGCTTGTAGTCGGCTGCATCAGTTCATCCTCATATAAGGAGTAAATGAAGTCTTGCTCAATAGCATTCTATAAAGATTTAGTTCTAGATTGACCACAGATATCGCAATACTATTGTATCCAAAAAGCACACTTTATAACATATATTGCATCTAATTTAAACCTAACATGGACTTTTAACCATTATCCAAGTGAATTATAGATCTGATTCCATCATGAACCAAGCCTATTACAGGTTGCTTTACAGCTCTTAGCATAACCAACAAACTTTATTGTAAACATTCCTTTTAACTAGGATGAACATAGTAAAACCATCTTTAGTACTTGTTCAGATAATGTTCTTTCATAATGAGCAAAAAGAGAAAAAAAAATCATCCTTTAGCACTCTATTGTTACTGACATTGAATGTGTAGAACTCAATTTTTACAATGTGGTAAAATCATTAGATCTAAAAACTATGCATGTCATAATGTGTTTAGCTCCAATATAAACAAAGTATAGATGTTGAACAAAAAGGTGTAAACAAGTCAAATCAGATCATGCATCAAAACAGTATAACCTCATTTATTTATATGTTAATTAAATGGTTGTTCGAAGTTGTGTTCATTGTCACAACTCATAAGCAACTCCATGATAACTATAGAAAGACATTGGGAAGAAAAGAGGTTCTTGTACTTAAATCTGCATTTGCTGATGAACAAAGAAAGTGAGGAAGAGTGAGTTTTTCCTTTCGTTTCGTGGATAGGTTGTTGAGGAACCAAACCATGTGCTTCCTGTTTCCTCGTTTGTCTTTCATTTTCCAAGCTTCTCCTATCAACGCCAACTTGCTTTAGAGACAGAGCCTTGAATTCGGCAATTTTGCTTACTTGGAGGAGTTACAGGTTCTTTTTTTGCTCTTTGAACTTCGACCTTTTTTTGCTCTTTGAACTTCTCGACTTTGCTGATGTCTTCGATTTCATATGGATATGGATAGTGAAAGGGGAGCTTGTACCATGCAAAGTCATTTAGAAATTAACAACCCACTGCCTGAAGAAAAGGTCTGAACGGATCCCCTTAGAGTTTTGGCTTCCACCAGATTTGAAGTCGGGCCTTGGCCCGCCCAGGGCCCATTTTGGAGGCTTGGGCTCCAACCTGATCAAGTTTTATTGGGCTCAGGCTCGGCCGAACCTTCCGGTTCAGCGTGGCACTGCCCACCTCGGATAAATATTAGTAAAAAGTTACTTGACATATATATATATATATATATATATATATATATATATATATATATATATATATATATTTCTAATTAATAAAAAATTTATTGGGCACTACAATATAAGGTATTTCATTTTTCTTAACTGGAAAAAGGAAAAAAGTTGTACTTGGTTTTCGATATAGTGTTGCAACTACAGTGGATCATTAGAGACCTGATTTGCGAAGGTCATCAAAACAGCCCTTCTTTTCCAAGGCTTTAACTAATGGGAAGCTAACAGTTTGGTTCGGGTTGGACCCTACTAAGAGAATCATATCTGAACCCAAACTTATATTATTAAATCAGAACATGTATGTGAGGCCAAATACGTCTAATCAGCGTTATGATATTATGGGATCGAAGGAGCTTGAATATGAAGAATTAAAGATAATAGATTTGATAAAGCGCAGGCGCCCCGAACATATAAAATAAGTTGCAATTGGATCAAGTCCTAGGCTGACTCGCAGTTGATGATTATGGTAATTTTGATTTGGGTTGTTCGATCCGAAGCTAAAATACCGGAACTGGTTTGGTTCGGGGTGGGGTTACAGCCTCAACTTTTAAACATAACATATAAACTGCTTGAAGTTTAGCTGCGAATATTGCCGTAATTGTGTATTCTTTTAATAAGATATAAAAAATCAAATCATATATCCATTTGTCAGTAAAAATGAACTTGTGATGACGATGTTCAATTTATTTGTAATGTTTGCAGTTTGTGTGGGCAATTGTGCACACAAAAATTGACAAGGTTCAGCTTCTCTTCATATGGAATAATGGAAATTACTCCAATGGAAACGATGTACAGGCAGGGGCAAAGCCAACAGAAGCCTGGCAAGAGCTTTGACTCCTCTTTAAAAAAAAAAAAACATGTAAATTTTGAAAATTTCCATTTATTATATATAAAAATTTTATAAAATAATAATTTAACCCTTATCAAAAATTTTAAAACTATGATTTAGTGTGCAAACCAGGTGCAGAACCCAAGACCATCTTGATGATATTGAGTTGAGAAATGGCAGCTGCTTACTTCGCTAGGGCCCACCCCAATATGTCATCCACAGTCGCCCACAAAACTTACTTTATTTATATGTTGATATTTCATTTATTTTAAAAAAAAATTTCAGATATGAATATCCTTTAAAGTTTAAAAATTAAATAGTAGTGCTCCTTTTAGCCAGAAATTTTTTAACTCTACCATTGTCCTTCAGCCTTGTTTTTCTCATTCTCAAGTAATTGTGACCGACCAGTTGCATTGTCAATGAGTCCTTGAATCATTTGAAAATCTGAATAATCTCAATTAGTTTTATTGAAACTTAAAAGCCAAAGCCTTTTCCCTTGGAAAACTTTATAATAGCGCCTCTAGTTTTATGATGTTTGGTAACCTAGAAAGTGTGTGCTTGTATTGGGTCATAAAAAATACACTAAATTGCATAAATTTTACTAATAATCAAATAAATTAATTAGGCTAAACTTGGGGTCGGTTCTTGTGTTATGGCGTATAAGAGGGAAGGGCATGGAAGCCCTCCTCCCCGGTCAGTCTAACCCCTTATTCTTTCAAGACACCGAGTTTATTTTTGGAGCTTCAAAGTGTTGTTTCTATTGTGCTTCAACTTGCATGTCAATTACGATAAAAGGTTTCAGTGTCAAGGGTTAGAGAGATAACTAGATTTTTTTTATAATAAACAAAAATGAAACTTAAACAAAAAAAAAGATTAAAAAAAAAATCCATCATCCCACACCATTTCGTCGGAGGCAGTCACTAGCCGTTGGTGACAGACATTTCTTCCGTCGCTGGTCCCCAGCCGTCAATCGTCAATCTCCAGCCGCAATTTGTTGTCTCTAGCCGCACGTCATCAAACGCCAGACGCAATGAAGAAGAAAGAGCCATGGAACGAAGACAAAAGACAAAGATGAAAAAAAGAAGAAAGAAAACATGAAACTCTTTTCATAAAAAAATTTCATTTCAACCCAGTTATTTTTCTTTATTTTCAACATTATTCGGCGTCCTTTACCAAAATTAGTTAGATTTGCCCATGTTTTTAGTAAAAACTCTAAATTACTCTTCATTTCACAAGTTGTCTATCAAACTAAGCTGCCATTTTGGAAATATGCATTTTAATTTCCATTCCACTATTTACAAAATTTTGTTTTTGGAAACATTTTTTTTTATTCCACAATTCCTGGCTTTCAAATGTTACCCTAAGTTTATCCATGAGGTCAAAACTAAAAATATGGCAATGGGCAACCGTAAATACCTGCCATATATGTATAGAATAGAATGAAAGGATAAGACAAATCCGGCATTTCTCACAAGAGCCATAGTTCTTTTTTTTTTTTTAACTCTTGCCCTATCAATATGCATGCTTTGATGAACAAATTCACGCATTTTGCATGTTGGGTGTGTGTGCTTGGATATTTTCCTGTACCATTTTTCGTTAAAACAAGCCTTACCGATTGATAGCTTCAAGGAAGAGAAGCAGATCATCCAAAACATCAAACAGATCATCGATAACAAAGATCAGTGCTGTGAGTTTGGCAAATTCAAAACAGATCATCGATAACAAAGATCAGTGCTGTGAGTTTGGCGAGAGTTGTGGCTCCGGCAATGCCAAACTGGATAACATGAACCACAGCACAGGTTGGTCTCTTGTAAGAAATCCAATTTCCTTGATTATCCCAAGCTCTTCCCACCACCTTCACAATGGAAGAATGGAAAGAGGGGCTCTACGTAGAAAATTCTTCAACTTCTCTTCGGTGAAGGGGTTGTTGTACATAGTTGAACTCCAATATTGCACACAGTTGAAGCGGCAGGGATTCGTCGCTTTTTGCTTCCTTGCCTTTTTGGGGAGAAAGCGCCAAGACCATAGGTAGGTTTCTTCACATACGAGTGGTCCATCATCCACATCTATTGAAGATCTGACGAGAAGATCTTTATGGAACGACAAACGTCAACAAAAGATGCATGGAATGGATCCTCCACATAAAGGAGAAAAAAATGTTTGATTTTCACAAAGGTTCACCCACCGTTGATCTCTAGCTTCAATCACTAAACGCCCATTTGATAGTCTGTAATTGTTTTATGAATCAAAGTGTTTTGCGCAATTCTTTTGAAACAATTATATATTGTTCTCGGAATGAGGTATTGGATATCTATATAAGACCGACGTAACCAGTCCCCCAACCAACTTCTCTTATATGTATTGTATAGGGTCCATCTGCCTACTTTGTACATATTTGACCGAAGATGCTCTGTTTTAGCAGCAGACAAGCTACCAGGCAACCTGTCCATTCATTCTTCACCAGAAAGCTGTCTACTTCCCTTCACCAAGCTAAAGAATGCTACTACCGACATACTCGGTCCCCGCATTCATTTTACTAATTTTTTATTGCTTATTTATTTTATTACTATTATATATATATATATATACTAATATATATATATATAAGAGAGAGAGAGAGAGAGAGAGATGCCTTCCGTTCAATATATCAAAAAATAAGTGGAGATAGATTCTCACATGATTTCTTACTATACAAAATGAACACGCCCTTGTTGGATATAATCGTTCAATTTCTCGGATTCAATATAATCTTAATTTATGGAAACCATTTGTGATGAACACGCCTTTGTTGACAAGCGGATACCCAAGTGACACCAATCCTAGTCAAAAGAAAAATTTTCTGACTAAAATAAGTACAAAGAATTGCCCTGCAAAAAACACCCGCTTTGATTTTTTGACTTCTTCCACTTTGCAGTCAATTTTGACTGCATATTATTAATTGGTGATATCTGTGATGTTTGTCTTGTAGTAACAATGCAAAGCGTATATAATGCAGAGCATACGTAAACGACTGATTGGCAAAGGCCATTATTTTGCATAACTACCCTCTTCTTAGTTTCTTGGAACCTGCATATTTCACAATTATTTTGTGTTGTTAGGTTCGCATGCCATCAGTCCAATTCTTTATTCTTTCAAGGTTCATACTGGCTTTACATCGGTGCTTCGGGGCGTGCTTTAACTTACAATGCAATGATTGAGTTTTGCAGCACAAAAAGTTAATGTTACGATCATTCAAAATAAGAACATGTCGCTAATCCTTGCCAATTACCTTGGAAACGCCATTAGTTTTATACTTCACTTCTTATTTTATGAACGTGATGGTCACATATTTATTTTTTGCTTGTTTTGTTTACGTGGCTTAAATTCCCAGACATGAGTTAATTTGAAGTAAAGAGGGAAAACTCGTCTTCTTCTAAAAAAGAAAGTCTCCATAAAAGGGTTAAAAACCAAGAAAGTGAAAAGTAATGTACAAATGTTTCTGTGTGAGGAGAGTCTCCATGCTGTTATGTTATGTGGGATTTGATTTCTAAGCATCCAGATTTGCCAAACCAAACGCATGAATTCCAACATTTTTTAACCAATTTCTTACTGCTTTCCAACGCATCACGTGATGCCTTTTTCTCTTTGCGTTTAAGCAGTAATGGGGGTTTCTTATTTCTTCCTTTCCTTGAGACGTTATCTGATCTCTGCTTTTCCTGATGTCATGTTTCCTTGGGTCACCGGTGGACGTCATCAATTTTTCTTTTTCACTTTGTCAAGAGCTTGTAGATTATTTTTATTTTTTTGATATTTTTTCAGAACTAAACGTTAATTCTGTTGGCAAACCAATTCTGACTCCATTGCTCATAACCACAACTTTCTTTTTGTAGGTTTCAGATTGCTGTGCAACGATGAAGCTCAGCTGCCAAAGTGGAACTAGGTAGGTTCTCTCTCGTGAATTTGTCGACAAGCAAAGGGTAGCCGTGGAAAGGGAAGAAATGATTGGGCGGGCTCCTTCTATAAATGCTAAATCGACGTTGTGGTCGAACCATCCACCGGCATCCTTCTTCTCCGTTTCTCGATCACTCACCGGCCAGGGAAGATCACTTCTGATCTTATCATCCTCTCTCTTTTATCAGTACCATGTCAACTACTTCTTGCCATTCCCCTAGGCCTTCCGTAATAATCGATCAGCGCCCAAAGCTCGCCCGGAGAGCAGCGGCGAGCTGCTCATGGAGGATGCAGCAGAGAGAGGCACTGAATAAGAATGTCAGCAACTCTACTTCCTCCGCCACCCAATTAAACGGCAACCTTCCGCTCGTCCCTCGTTTGAATCCCAACTATAGGAGTAGCAGTTCGGAGCACAACTTGGTCTCTTCGCTAGCCAGAGAGAGGAAGGCAAGTACACATCAACTGAATTCTGGTGTCCTGGGCATGCTCGATCGTGAGATTTGCCATTGGGATCGATGAACACTGTTGTCCTGGTCGGATCCATGGGTGGCTCCCGAGGCACAGTTGCGTTTGATCAGACGCATGGTCCATGGCTGTGTTGGGAGAGTGTGATTATTTATTCCTCAGGTCCCGTTTGTTTCATCCAGCGGAAAGGGAAATCAAACATTCTCCTTCCACTGGAGTCAACCGAACGTCCCACTGTCTATGTCTTTGACCCATCAGAAAGAGACCACTCACTTTCGGTTGAGTGATCAAACAAAAAGAGGCGCATTTTTGGTCCTGATCCCCGTTTTGCTCTGGATGAGGAACCATTTTTCTGATTTGTTGTCGCGTTTTCTTTGGTTCCATGGGAGGGTTCTTTAGTCTTTAAGGCTCTCCAACACGGTGTTTGTGTTTGGGGCTCAAATCAAACACGTAACCAGACTAGAGGTTAAATAGAAGTTAGGGAGGAGTCTTACAATTGAAATTCATCAAACAAACTAAAACAAATGACTCCATTTAAATTTATGAAATCAGTGTCTTTTTAAGCAATAATAAGTAAAGTTATTATTAAAATTTTCCAGCATTGATACACAGGTCGTGTCCTTACAAACGATGGAGGCGCTGAAGAACGAAGTGAGGCTGATTCTCAGATCTGCTGCAAACACGTCGGAGATGTTGGATTTGGTAGATGCCATCCAGCGGCTAGGGATCGCTTATTATTTCGAAGAAGAGATTGGGAACATTTTGAGCTCCATTCGTGGTAATTTATTGAATGATGGTATGATCAAAGAGCTTGATCTGCATGATGTGAGCCTTGCGTTCAGACTGCTGAGACAACACGGTTGCTATGTCTCCCCAGGTAAACTTCAAACGAAAACAGTAAAAAGAAAGACTTTCGTTCCTTCATTTTTCCGTTCTTGAGAATGAAGCTGGAATTTATCATCATCTTCAACTGACCACGGTCCATTTGCAGGAGTTTTTGACAATTTCAAAGATGGGAAAGGAGCATTCAAGCATGAACTGGAACAAGATGTGAGGGGGCTGCTGAGTTTATATGAGGCCTCCTTTCTTGGCATGGACGGTGAAGTGTCGCTACATGAAGCTAGATCCTTCGCTACTTCACAACTGCAGCCCTTCCGGCAGGCCTCGACTAAGGTGGCCCGGGCCTTGGAGCAGCCGTTCCACCACAGCTTGGCCGGATTTCAGGCCAGGCGTTACATTCAAGATTGCCAAGATCAAGAGGACTGGAAGCTTGGTATCCTGATAGAGCTAGCTAAGTTGGATTGCGATTACACACAGTCCTTGTACCAGAAGGAGCTGTGGGAGGTCTCCAAGTAAGCCCATCGATCTGTTGTTCTCCTGCTTAAAGATTACAGATACTCTGAGAAAAGTTTTCTAGAATTAATTAACAAGCCCAAAGTCTGTCTTTATGACAGTAAGAAACACGAGTAGATCTGTTTTCAAGAACTTTTATGTTCCATCATTTTTTGGAGCAGAAAGGTTGAAAGTAAAAAATGCTACCAATAATTTTCAGATGCAAAAAAACCATTCGGTGACCTATTTGGAAGCTTCCATTTCTGCTTTGTATTGTTTATAGCATGATTTTGTCTTTCTATATATAAGGATGTCAATGATGGGCTCCGTGCTTACTAGGTGGTGGAAAGGGCTGGGATTGGCGGAAGAACTGGAATTTATTAGAGACCAGGTGCTGGTGTGGTTCATGTTCCCTCTCTCAATTCTGCCAGATCCACACCTCTCGGATTGTAGGTTGAAAATTGCAAAGGTAGCTGCCTTAATCTACACAATCGATGACATTTACGATGTTCACGGATCGATGGAGGAACTGCATCTTTTCACAGAAGCAGTGGCCAGGTGAGTGTGAACTGATCGTCACCCTTTCTCTTCTGTTCTTCTTCTCCTTTCATTGCTATCTACAGTGTTTCCATCTCACATGGGCTTAAAGCCTATAAACTAAATTCAGGAAAACGGTACATTTTTTCGTTTGTTTTATCCCTTTCCTCCACTTTCAGTGGTTAAGGGGCATATCCGTTTCATCAATTAAATGTCTTTTCCTCTATCCAGTCGAAGGTCTTGACAAAAATTGTTTTAAAGAAAATACGAACATTCTACCACGTCTGTAATTACTAATCCAACACCAAACATGTTTTAATTGAAGTTGTTTTGAAGAAAAATATTTATTTTTTCACCATTGAAAATTTGATGTCATAAGACCCATTCATTTTTTTATTATTATTATAAGAACATGTTAAACTGAAAAAATGTCTTAGTATATCATTTTCATCCAAGCATTACTAAGATCATATTAATATGATTTGATTATGCAAAAAGGTATTTTAACAATCAATTTTGGGTGGTCTGGTTTTTGTTTCTGACCTAACATTTTGGGATGTATCAATTGTGCATTACCTTACCCCTCAACAAAAACGTTTCTGGTTTTGCTACTGCTCGAGAATCAAACAAGACATCTAATTCAGCAATTCTAGCAACTTGTGAAGAACAAATGCACCTCTTAATTTTCTGGTCTGCTAAGTACTTCATTGCTTTTTTAATTCAGGTGGGACCTAGGGTTTGTGCATACACTTCCTGCCTACCTCAGGACATGTTTCATGGCCTTACATGATGTCACCAACGAGATCCAAAGCCACGTACAGAAAAGGCATGGGCACAACGTCCTTGACAAACTGAAACAAGTGGTAGGTGAAAACGCATGATAATAAACCCTACTCTTGCTAATTCCCTTCATACAATACTTTACTTATACACAAGCTTATCTTTAATATCTTTATTTTCTCTTAGTTGTTCGTTTGACAAGAAGAAGAACCTCCTGCTCATCAAATACATGTTCCTATAGAACATATTCTAAGGGCACCTTGTTTTTCTTTTAAGCAACATAGTGTAATCGTGGATGTTACTCTTAAAACATGTATTTTGGAAACATGGGGTTCCAAAAGATACAATATTCTTATCAAACGCTCTCTTAGAGTTTCAGTTTACTTCTTTAGTTATTAATGTTTTTAAATCAAAAATTGTTTTTGTGTTTGATATGTTGTATAGTGGGCGACGTTGACTCAAGCATACATGGAGGAAGCCAAGTGGAAAAGTACAAGGTTTATGCCAAAAAAAGAAGAGTATCTTAGAAACAGAGTTGTGAGCACAGGGCTTCCTGCTGCTTCGGTTCACATCTATTATCTCATGGGCTTTTCTGAGCCAAAAGATGGGCCGGTGGATGCATTGCTCCAAAGGCAAGGGCTCGTTTGGTACTCCGCCATGATTCTTAGACTGTGGGATGACTTGGGAAGAACCATGGTATGTCTTTCATCTTATGTATCTTCATCCCTTTTGTTTAAGTAATTTCAAGATCACTGCTTCAATTAGAGAACCTTATGGCTGTGTTTGACAGCCACAAATTCACATTAGGTGAAACCCATTGCTGAAGCAAACAGTGGATTAAGCTACTGATCTATGGCCTACAAATCCCCATGGATCAGTTGTGGCCTCAAATCCAGAGTAATCAATCAAAGGATCTGTTTGGCTTTAACCAACTTTCAGTTGTTGGATCTAAGAACATACGTGTTCTTGGATTCAGGCATATGAGAGTTGTCAAATTACCATTGTCTCGAAGTGAATCAAGGAAAGATGCAGACAAATTCACGCAGCCTAAACAATAAACATGCATTGCAAGTCCATTCCAAATCATGCCAAAGTATTACTTGGATTTTGAAACATATACTGTGAGTAATTACGAACAAGTTTCTCGAGGAAAAGCTTAATTAATTTACGATCAAAATCCTATTCAACTTCTACAAAATGTTAATTTGGGAATGCACCCAACTAATCTTATTACATTATTAATGAAATAAATACGCTTTGATATATGAAACTCTTTAATGTGTCTCCCTTCTAAAGTTATGATAAAACATTATTGATATATTTATGAGAAACTAGTTTTTTTTTTTGTTTTGGAATTTCTCCACCTCCCTGTTTCGGATTATTCAACCTTGCTAAGAAGTCTATGATTAATGTTGGCAATTACATGCATGTGCAGGATGAGCAAGAGAGGGGATACGATGCGTCATACATAGACTGTTACATGAAAGAGTTTGGCGTAACAGAAGAAAAAGAAGCTAGAGAACACGTTGAGCAGATGATCGGCAGCGCATGGGAGAAGCTGAACAGGGAGTGCCTTGTGCTGCCTACCAACCCCAACCCTTTCCCTTCTTCCTTCGCAAGGGTAACCCTCAATGCAGCTCGGGCCTGTCCGGTCATGTACCAATGTGGGAAGGATGGGCGCCTCTTGGACTTGGAAGGACACGTCAAAATGCTTGTAGTCGACCGCATCTAGATCTGCAAATTCCTACTCTCTCTCTCTCTCTCTCTTATTGTTAGATTTCAACCCAGCCACGTATCTGTAAACTTAAGAAAAGTATAAGTGATTACCACATTGTATCACTATTGTAACCATGAAGGTAGTTCCCTTCAATTTTTTTTCTTCACAAGAAAGAATGCCTCAAATTCATCCTATGTTTAGCTTAGGATCATTGACATCTATTCCTCTATATATTTAGTGTACTAACATATATATAAAAGAGCCAAGCAATTAGCGTTCAAGGAAATAAGGAACA
>JAANDH010001450.1:3062-52062 GCA_011799765.1 Nymphaea thermarum
AATGTTGCAGTAAAAGATTGGCTTCTCTCTTGCAGTTACAACTTTATCTCTATCTTTTCCTAAAATATCTCATTTATCACAAACTTGACAGTTTTGGAATATTCATTAAGAATCATTTAATCTTTCATTTATGATTCCTCTCCAATTTACGATCCAAATGTTTAAGGAAACCTTAACCGAAAATCGTGGGTCTTACAGTGGACCCATCATAAGAAGTAGAAAGTTATTTAGAAAAATTACACCAAAACACCTTACGTTTTAGCGAATAATGAATCACCGATCAATTTTTACAAGTCAGCAATAGGCATCCCACTTTTGAGAGAACTTTTTAACGAGCCATCTTCTAACAGCAAACTATAATGTTTCGAATCAGATGACACAATACCCTTTACAAAAATCACTCCTAGTACCTAACTATAAAAAAGTTAGGTGTAATTCTTTCTGCTATTGCAGAATTCTTTGGTGAGTTTTTTTGAAATTTCCTAGTTAAAAAAAAAGAAAAGATATTATGCAGCTAGAGACTTTTTGCATAATAAGGCAATTGGACAATTTCACACGATTGGGATTTTGGTCTCCTTTTTTTTATAGGGTTAGCAAGTCAGACAAGTTACAAATTTATTGTCCTAATTTAATTGACTCGAGCAGCAGGCCTCAATGGTTTGGGCACCAGGTTGGTACGGTTGGGCACCAGGTTGATCCGCCGGCAGGTACCCAGCCCGACTTGGACCTAGGCCTGGACCCGGAAAAGAGGGCACCAAGCCCAGTTGAGCCCCATAAGCACGATTGAGCATGATACATTGTTTAATATTTATTTTTATTAATTTTGATATATAAATATAATATTTTATTATGATTAATTACATATATATATTTATATTTATATTAAAAAAATATATTTTAATTTAATCGGACCGGCCCAAACGCGACTCCTTATCTCGCCGAGCCGGGTCGTGTTGTGAAAATTCACAGATTCTCCAGAGAGGATTCCGAAATATTTATATATCGGCATGCGGTCTGACCTCGTTCTCATTAGGACCCAAATGTTCAACGGAAAACCTTTAGGTTTCCCCGCACCAGTTGAATTTGGTTAAACAATGCGTTCGTATCAGAATCTGATACGGGTTTTCTTATGGAAGATCCAGTATGGAAAGATTTGCACAAAGGACTTCCAACTGGATCTAGATCTGGACTACAGATTTGAGTCTCATCCTTTGCCACCCAAGAGCATGTGCACACACACACACACACACACACACACACATATATATATATATATATATATATATATATATATATATATATATATATATATATATATATATATATATATATATATATATATATATATATATATATATATATATATATATATATATATATATATATATATATATATATATATATATATATATATATATATATATATATATATATATATATATATATATATATATTCAGACGGTAGTTTTGAAACATTATGTTGGTGATGTTAATGTGCCCACTGGATCAGATACCATATGTGAGGTGGAAGCGCGGAATCAATAAGAGAAGAATCTTCAGCAATTTTTATTCATTAGCAGAACTTGGTCTAAGATTAGGTAGAAACTATACATCAGATAACGCTTGGTCGGTGACATACATGCAGCTAAATACATTTGAACTCATTTCTTATGAACAAACGGTTGGATTCTCTACATACAACGTCACATCTACTCGCTGAGTGAAGGCTACCTGTTAAAAGAGGATATTGCTTTTAAATTCTCTGCTTCGTTCTGCTTACATCAACAGGTATATTGTTAAAAGGAAATTGAAGCACACGCTGGTGAGCAGGAGGAGGGAAGATTTGACTAAAGTTAGGTACGAGCAACATTTTTCTATACAACTATGTTACAATCATATTGAATCACGCTAGCTAGCTATCCAAGTTGGACAAAGAAATAAGATGTGCTTCCATTTTCTAAGGAAGAGGACATTCCGGGATCTTTCAATCAATAACAAATTGGCTTTTGCACCGACTAATTGCTGTATTTCCAAGCTCGCGCTTGACTAAGGTAATCGATTTTAATGAAAAGAAAAATGTGATGAGCATTTTCATTAATTCATATAGTTTTTTTTTTGTTTTGTTAAATTATTTTGATAGTCAATAATCCAATATTCCTGCTTCTTCTACAGTTCGTCGCTGTTTCCTTAAGACATGGAATATGAAGACTGGGGACCTCACCAAAGCTTTGAGAATTATGCTGTGACCTTCATAGGATTGGAATAGAGGCAGAAATTTTTCATGAATTATAGTTTTTAAATTTTGAGAGGGGGCCCAATTATCATTTTTTAAAAATTTTAAATAAAACAAATGGTTTTTGTTTAAAATTATATATATAAAATTCTAAAAAAGAGTCCCCCTTAGCTCCGGCACTGCCCTTTGTTACCGAATCGACATGCCAAAAAGGCGTTTGAATGGTGGAGAAGAAGGTTCAATATCCACCGTACACGGGCAATTCAAACATGGTAGGACAATGCGACGAAGGAGCTTTCTCCTAGAAATTGCGTCCTCGCTTTTCTGGTGAGACAGACAAGGTGGGAGAAAACATTCCCGGTTTTCTGTTTGAGGCATTTCTCCACCACCTAACAAGGAGCTTTTCCCTAGAAATTTCGTCCCGACAAAGGAGAAGGTGAGACAAAAAAGGTGGAAGAAAACACTTCCGGTTTTCTGTTTGAGGCATTCAACTCCATTCGATCAACCACGCCCCTCAAGGTCAAGGCTGGTGATCTAGTGGATCCCTGTGGTCGGGCATCCGCACGCTTCTTCTTAAATGGGTCAAGGCGATCTTTGCATTAGTAGAGATGAGTCCATCTGTATCTGTGTCTGCATGAGGTCATGACGACGACGACGACGATGACGAGGAGACTGAAGATGGCGTGCATTGTTTATGTCCGTTTATGTTATATTGAACATTGTATCAAAATTTAGTAACAATTCGACCCATGGCATTCTTGATTCGGCCAATCAGTTTGCCGTTTGTAGGAAAAGTATTTCATCTTACCATTCAGTTAAGAACATAAGCTTCAAGGACTTCACCGCTCTTATTTGAGAGTTGGTAATCAAGCTGGGCGTGCATTAGCATAATATGAGGACAAGAACATTGTACACCTTGCACCTGCGGGCTGTGGCATATCTTACTGCAAAATAGGAGACGAGGCCGTAAAAATGGATCTAATTCGGATATGGCTTCTTCCATGTTTCATCAGACCCGAGTCTAAAACAAAATACCTCAGTTCCCCAGCCTGGATAAGCAGGATTTGGTATATATATTATAAGTTGGATATGCATGTTCGGGCTAAAAGTCGGATCAAATCATATTCTGGAGTGAAAATTGGATCTAGATTGGGCCCGAGCATAGTATGCTCACTGTTGGGTTTCTCTAAACTTCGCCTTATAGTTAGGGATGTCAACGGATCGGATACATCTTTAATCATATCCGCTTTTTCAGGTATTCATATATTTGGATTTAGATTCAAATTCGAATAAAACAAAGTCATATCTGAATCCGAATCTGAAATCCGATTTTACATTCCGAATCTGATTTTTATATTTATATCTGAATCCGAATCCGAATCCGAATTTGAACCAAATGTTGCCAATTTTCAAGCATTAGATACAGGATATTTGTCTAAAAATGAATCTGATCCGAATCCGTATGTGAATCCGATCCGATATATATGTATATCTGAATCCGAATCCAATCGGATGCCATTTATTAAATCCGAATTCAATCCGATTTCTTAATCGGATATTAAATTTTTATCCATATCCAATTTTTTCGGATCGTATCGGTCGAATATCCTATTCAAATCGGATATATTGACATCCCCACTTATAATATCTAGCCAAAGTCCCAAAAGTCCAATCCCCTTATAACCAGGTATGTGAAGCTCTTCGTTTCCACATTACACGCACAGTCACTTTCTGGCCGCCGATTTGGAAGAAAAGAACCAACTTCTTCTTCTTCTTCTTTTTTCTTGACAAGAAAAAATAAAAATGAAAGTAAATATAATCTTGTTGCGAGATAGGACTTCGTTCAAGATGCTTTTTGAATGGTCGTCTAAGATTTGCTGATCATAAACTCTATGCAACGAGAATTTTGATCGGCATTTGGTGCCATTAGTTGATCTAGATTAATTGATTCGTTTAAGCACACCAGCCCATGCATAATAAATTGGTTCGATCTGGTTTGAATTCTCACCAAACTGGCAGTTCGGCATCGGGAACAACTTGTTACTGTTTACATCAAATATTGAAACAGTTAACTTGTTACTGCTCTATGCATCTGCATCGAATATTGAAACAATTAACTTGTCATTGTTTACATCAAATATTGAAACAGTTAACTTGTTACTGCTCTATGCATCTGCATCGAATATTGAAACAGTTAACTTGTCACTGTTCTATGCATCTGCATCAAATATTGAAACAATTTTATGAATCACTCTGGTCGTAAGGCTGTTTAATGAATCCGCCATCCTTTTCATGGTCGACATAACAAAAATGTTATTGTTGCCAAGCAGCCCCTTACTGTCTTGTACGTCCGGACCTGTTTGCGGACATTATTAGTTGACTATGTAGATTTGGAGTCGCTTGGAGTGACAATGACATCCATGGAGCCCCAACCCGACAAGGCTGCAAATGTCTGATATAAGGCCAGAAAATTTTGTCATTTTCGAATACACAGAATCCAATGCAGATCACACCTGCATGCAAAGTTATCAGCAGACCTCGATCAGATTGATTGGCATTGGCCAACTTTGTACAGCCTTCCAAGTAGATAATATCGTGTGAACAAAAAACAATAGAAATAGACTTCCATGGATCTCACATTTGTGCGAGTTGATGTTATAATTGCGTACATGCTCTAATAGAAAACAATATTTCAGAATCAGGATACTTCTTCTTTTTTTTTTTTGTATTGAAACAAAGAACGATCTTAAGAAAGATCAAAGAACATTGTGCTCTTGAAACATTGTCTTTAAAACGCATGATCTAAGAATCAGTATATTATTGTTCTAGGATTCATGAGGTGATTATTTCTGGTTGTTGGAACGAAGAAGAAGAACTGCGATCATATCATATTTCCTGGAAGAAGATGAACATAAAGTTCATCTTTACGATCCATACTTGCTAGTATGTTCCAAAAACTATAATGTTGTTCCTTTTCAAACCAGACTTCCCCCTCCCTCCCAAGACGACGCTGATCCTGTACTGTAAGTGCAAGTTGAAGCATGTGGAGATCTCCTCTCCAGCTCGAGGTACTCTAAACTCTATGGGTAAGAAGAAAAAGGACATCAACCTGAGGGGCAAAGCTAGGATTTTCTTCAAGAGCGGGCCGACAGTCCGACCTTTGGATTTGGGTAGGGCCAAACTGAATTCTAATACAAAAAATACATTAAGTAATTAAAAATATTATTTTTTTCAATTTACAAAAAAAATTCATTGGCTGGGGTGGGGCCATGGCCTAGGCGGCCCCCCCTTCCCTCCGCCCCTGATCAGCCTTCTGCTCACTCTACTCATACCTCTTGATCTAGCGAGTGTTTGTGTTCACAATTTACGTAATTAAAAAATATTATTGTTTTCCAATGTAAAAAAAAAAAAAAATTCATTGGCTGGGGTGGGGCCATCAGCCATGGCCTTGGCGGCCTCCCCTTCCCTCCGCCCCTGATCAGCCTTCTGCTCACTCTACTCATACCTCTTGAACTAGCGAGTGTTTGTGTTCACAATTTTCAGTTCCTTTATATATGAATAGCCTTAAAGTTTGAATATTAAACTTACACTAATCTCAGCCAGAAATTTCTAAATCTGGCCAAATTATAATTGTTGACTTAGTTTATCTCGCCAAACTGAGGTTAATAAGGTCCGATAGGTATCGAACCCTTCATCATATTCTTAAGTACGAATACCAAGGCAGGTTGACGGAAATCATATGAGTTCACATATAGCTGTGCCTCCAACGGGAAGTGATAAACAGTGAGAACAAGCTGTGGAGTTAGTATCTAATGCGATACATGATAACTGATAATTAGTTTAACATTGAAAATGTGATTTCGCATATGACACTATGTGAAGCATGCATTAACTAAGTCGATTTGATGACATGATTAATTCACAGTCTACAAAATTTACTTACTTCATACATATAAAATCAAATTCTGTGATATGAGAAAGTTTGGACTATCAATTTTTAAGACTTAAAATTCAACCTGTTCATCGGATTTTAATTATTTTTTAATCTTTAATTATTTTTAATCCTATAGATTTGAACTCTCTCCCTCCAGCCTCCCACGCTCTCTCTCTTACGCACAACACACACACGCACATATATATAGGATTTTGTCATGAGAAGGACCGATGAATATATAATTTTTCAATTTTTCATATAGGATAAATGAAAATTTTTAAACTTTAATATAAATTTAAAAAAAAATTGAGGGGGGCCAAGGCCCCTGCTGGCCCCCCTTTCCTCCGTCACTAATAAGTAGTGTTTTTTTTTTTTGTAGTGGCCACACACACATATTGTTATTTAATGAAACTTCATCTTCTGGAGTTCAGTTCACTCTCTCCCTACTGGTTAAGGACCTTCAAGTTCCAATACACAAGAAAACAGGGAAAGCATAAGGTTATGCATGATGCGTAGAATTATCGCATATTCTTCATCAAAAGAAACCTGGAAAAATATAAGGGTCGTTTCTTAGCTTCGGGGAAAAGGAAAAAAAAAACAGAGGAAATTAGCTAGAATATTGAGAATATATAGTTTGGCTCATAAATTTATTCAGGCTATGTTAATAACCGAGTATCTAATTGACTTTATCATGGTGAAATTGTCATCAAAATTAACGGATGGGCCACGAAAAAAAAAAATTAGTTGACAAGAAGTGGCGTGATACTCCCATCTTCTGGGACAATACGTTCCTTGCAAGGAATGTTTCTTTGTAATTTTTTTTTTAGTAACATGATCATGCATATAGCATTCATGAAACAACTCATGAAGGTAACAAGGACAAAATTTCCTGTTCATCTGTTGCATCTTTATTCTTTAATACTCTCATGTTCATATAACTTTTTCTTATGTACTAACATACTTTTCTACTTTAAAGCTTTAAGATGGATGAAGGGCGCCCTTGTCTTCCTCCCATTGATAATTTATTCTGACACTGAGGAAGCCTGAACCAGAAATAACTCAGGATCAAGGAAAAGAGCCTCCCTGTCTTGTCTTTATTATTTTTGCAGTAACGTAGATTCTGCGCAATTCATTGACTGTCGCAAGTTCGTCTCTAACGAAAGAATTATCGTCGTTAGCTCCTCACAAGAAACCAAGATGCAATAAAACTACTGCTAAATTCTTTATGAAACAAGAAACGATGTCACAGACTCACAGTAAAAAAGAACTAGTGATTGTCGAAACCTCATAACATATTTTTTTCTTATTCATCACCAGTTGTTGTAAAGACCCATACATCGCCGAATTCAAATCCGCAAGCTCAAACTTCGAACAAGGAATTGCATTTATCGGTAAGTACTTTGCTCTTTTATCCCATCATTGGAACAAGGAACGACACTTTATGGTTGTTCATATTCAACAGCATAGACTGCTTGATTGGTCATCAAGAAAATATAAAATACTAGTGCTTGTGGGGTTATAAGATAAATTCAAAAAATTTGGGAGGTTTTGGCCTCTTCTGATCAAATTTATGTAAGTGACAATTACCAAGTCTTGCATAAGCATTGAAACCTGTTATGTGGACTGCAAAATAGGTTCAGGAGAATGAAAATGTTTAGATCGAAGGCCATAAAAAGGAAAAATACTACATTTACCTGAGAGAAATGCTTCTTGATGAACACACATAGCTCAAGTGTATATATACAATATTTTATGAATTCATTGTCAGCAACAGCTTACTATTTGAGTCTTCGACTTATTAATATATAGTTTAGATCTTTTTTAAAGGAAAAATGATTAAAATGTTTCTAAATCTATTGGACCGTCAGGTTAACTTTAGCACTTTTTTTCTAGTATATAGAAAGAAAAAACTTTTTAAAGAGATTTTGAACTTTTAACCGTTACACAAGAGAGTAAAGTAATTATAATGACAGTGACGAGTGCAAGTTCATGGAGATGCATGAGCAGAAAACATGCATGTGCACACACACAAAGACAGTCATTTGGTGAAATTTTTACCCTTCAGCGTTTATATCTAATCCAGACTGGAGGCTGGAGAATATTTTTACTGTATGCTTTAATTAACCTCATTGACCTCACTTTCAAGATATAGCATATGTTATAATGCAGATTTAAACCCATTCAAGTTTCTAATCTCTAGTTAACAACATTACTTGCAGAAGTTTCTACACTACTTGATGGAAATCAATTTTCAGTGAAGGATAGGACACTATGTATGGTTCGTTCAAGTCAAATGGGCTTCCATTGAAGTCTTTTAGAGTATGGTATGAAATTATCCGTCACAAAATCAAAGTGAGCAAACGGTAACCCTGAAATGAACAATTTGTAAATCATCAATCATGGTGCATGAAATGAAGAATACATACTTCATGTCAACCATTTGCACCATCAAAGTTTCTACCAATGGTAAGTCAGTAAGCATACGTTTTAATTCATTGACATGCCCAAAAATGAAGTATACCATATGAAAAATGATATTATTTTTCAGCTGCAGTTTTATACCATGGCTTCTATTTGTTGATATTCATAACTAATATTATAAGAAGAAGAATACTGCTTCAGTAGAAAAAGGAGAAAAAAAAAAAAAGGAGATGAAAAGGGAACTGGAGGAAGGACCTGTTCCTAACTTTGCTCCTATTGCCTGTTCGGGGAGCTTCCCGTTACAAACCATTCTAGTCACAAACACACGTTAACCGAAAACAATAACTTTTTGCTTTTTTCTTCGATCCGGTTTCCTTTTTTCTCTGCCAAAGTTTTCAGTAAGACAGTACAACAATGGCTTACTGATTTTCGCATTCTTTTGTCAGTGACCAGTTGCTTTTTCATTGTCTATACGTATGCTATCTAAACGACTGCAACAAAGCAACAAAAAACAACAGCAACAGCACACTGATGGGGAAGACGATCACGATCTTGATGAGAGGACATGGATGCATGGCTGCTGTGAGAGATGCTGAAGACAGTGATTCTTGTAATGTTAACAGAGCAATAACATTGAAACAGGTAAAACGCTAGAAGTAACGATGGTAAGGAAGCAACTGCAGTTGTTTCACGAGTCTCATAAGAAGATTAACCCTATTATTTACAATGTCAGTACGCTAGCTAGATGTAGCATGAGAAATGCGGAGCCCTAAGATCTAATGAGTAGAGATCGAAGGTCAACCGTTTCAAAAGAAAAGGCAACACATGCTAGAAACTCATTGGCGGGGAGATAGAGAGAGAGAGAGAGCGAGAGAGTGAGAGAGAGCGAAATGGGAATGGAAGCAAAGGTTTGCTTCTGATTGATTTCAACGACGCAAAGCTAAATGCACGTAAACAGAGAACGGCTCAACATGACTAGATTGTGTATGTCTTTCAAGCTTAACATGAGAGAGAGAGAGAGAGATTAGTAGGGAGTGACTCCCATGTTGGCAGTGCCGAAGAAGCCATCTGAGAGTATCATGTCATCTCCTTCCTGCGAGCACAAAGAACGGAAACGCCATTAAGCTAAGCTCCAATGTGAACGATGAAAAATGTTCTTAAAACTAAAATAGAATAACAGAAGGCGCACATGTTGAAGCAATGGTCTGCAACTACCTGCTGGCGTAGGTTGGTTTTCTTCATGTTCTGATCAGCCATGAGACCAAAGTGGATATGGGGGAAGTGTGCCCACTGCCAAGAACAAATTAACAAAATCTCAGGCTGAGAGAGAGAGAGAGGGGAAGAGAGAGATAAAGAGAGAGAGAGGCTTACATTCTTGGCAGCTGTGCTGAATGCTTCCCGGTGGGTGATATCTGGGTTTCCTGCCTTGATTCGTTGGATCTCGTCTCTGATGTTCAATATATTTTAGTATTTCAAAAATTCCAATGGCAGATAATCGAATATTCGGGTAAGAAAATCAGAAGAATGGCGTGCAAGAAGGGAGAAAATTAAAAGTAAACGGAATGATCAGGAAACCCAAAAAAGAAAGAAAGATGAGAGAGAGATGGAGGAGGTGGTGGTGGGGAGGGAGGGCGAGTGTGGGTTTGCATTATGACTCACTTGATGAACCTGTTGTACGCAGAAGGCACCCTCTGCCTCTTCTCGGGCGCTGCAACACCAACGACAACAACAATGCAGGCAATAAATTACAAAGCAAGCTTCTGAGCTTCCTTTTCAACCTCACCCATTATTCATCAATTATTATCGAATCATGGCTCACCTCTTTCCATGTTCAGGCATCTCAGATGTGAAAGAGAGAGAGAGAGAGGGAGAGAGAAAGGAGAAAGCTTACGCCTATTGACAGTCGGCGTCCTCGTAGTCGTCGTCATGTTGGTGTGATCTGCCACACGGCTCACCGACGATGCAGCCGAATCCTTCATGATCGAATGCTCGAGAATCATGCTCTCAGCGGCTGGGATTTCCCCCTACAGTTCTCATAATTTACAGCTTCCAGTTAATTCAAGCATAATACGTAATATAAAGATCGAGAGAGAGAGAGAGAGAGCGGCACCTGTGGATCATGACGAACGACAGGCAGATTAAGAGAGGGAGGGAATAATTGATGGCTAGAGAGAGATGGCGGTGTCGGTGGCGGGGGTGGCAGAGGTGGTGGTGGTGGCTGAAGAAGGGCCCGCATGTTAACGGAGAGGAGGTTGGTGCAATGGCCGCATCTCACGGTGACGATCTTGAACAGGCTGCTGCAGGGAACGCTCACCTGAGAGAAAGAAAAAGAGAGAGAAAGAAACCTCAATTTAGTTAAGCAATCAGCAGGTAGCAGAAAGCAACCACAACCCAACTTCACATAAAGGGAGAAGAAGACAAAGGGATGCACAGAGGGGATTTGCTTCCCTCTTCATCATCATCTTCTTCCTCCTCCCCTTCTTCTCTCCCCAAATCAACCATGGTACTTACCGCCAGGACGGTATTGCAAAAGTTGCAATGGACATAACACAACTGCTCAGGTTGCAGGTGGTCTAGCCCAAACATGGAGGACGACGACATCCCCACCTTGTGATTTGATTGATTGATTGACCGATCGATCGATCTATTTTATCTTTTCACACAGATCCTAGATGTGTGAGAGTGAGGTCGGGAGAGGGAGAGAGAGAGTGAAACTGTGTGTATATGTGCGTGTGCTGCCTGTAGAGAGAGATGATATGATAGAATGTATGTCTGTTATGAGTTTTTAAATTTTCTCCTTATTTTAGTGGAGATGAGAGGGTGTCAGGTAGGTGAAAGCAGAGAGTGTGTGGTTGGCATTCCCAAAGAGAGAGAGAGAGTAAAAAAACAAAGAAAAGAAAGCAAGAAAGAAAGAGGGAGAGGGAGAGCAATGAAAGAAAAGATGGGGAGCAGGAGAAGAAGGGGAGAGTAAAGGCAAAGTTGATTGCAGGGAGGGGAGGGGGCGGCAGAGGTGGGGGAGAGGAGCAAGAAAGGGACGTTTGCATGGGTGTGTTTAGGGCACGGCCTGCCTTTCCCTCATTCAGCTGTTGCTGTCGCAGTAATGAGCCCTTGGCAACTTTAGTGCTTTCCAAATCTGTGTCCCGCCTCTAACTCCCGGGTAATAGGGAAAATTGCTGGCCCCGCCTCCTTAGGGGAATGCAAAAGTTTTTTTACTTTTACCGATTTGACCCATCACCTCTCTTTCTCTCTCTAAATCTCCCCCTCTCTCTCTCTTCCTCGCAACATCACTACCACCACCATGCAAATACAAATTCTCACCCCCTTTGATGCACAAGTGGACTACTACTACTACTGTCTACTGCTACTATTACTATCACTACACTGCTTCTTCTAGTACCACTACCCTTTGTCTCTTTTCCTCTTCTTTTATCTTCCTCTTCATCTCTCCCTCTCTCTCTCCTGAGGTTATCCATCCACATGGGCAGGCCAAAATGGATTAACTACGCTCCCCACTTGAAGGATTGGATGCATTCATTGCTGCAATATTGCCATTCAATGTTGTAAAATATGGAAACCATGTCGTTCATTATATGGAGTTAGAGAAGGATACGATCCTGCAGCTTCTAGATATTCCCGCGATTCTATTTTGTTTTGTTATGTTTTTTTTTTTGCTTTTGCTTTCGTCTGAAGATTGGTGTAATTAGGCGACCCCATAGGTTTTGTAGATGCATGGTCTGTCAGACTTTATCATCTTTAATGGCTAAAAAGGCTACATGGTGGAAATATTTGAGCACCAACAGCAACAGAAACAGCAGCAGCAGCTAGCTACTGTCGTGGATATGCATATATTTCTGAATTCTGTAGACTTCTGATCTGGTCAAGGCATTCTTTCCTCGAGCATCTTTTTAATGACTTTGGTGTATTATCCTATCTGAAACAAGAGGAGATTGGACGATAAAGATAAAGATTCTAGCTCGGACAAGTGATAGGCGATCATATCATGAGGACTAGAAGTTACAGCAAACAAGTGAACGCCAGCATGTGGTTAAGAGGACCCATTAGGAAAGCAACGTTGACATGTAAGTTCTTTATGGCCTTGGATAACTAGCGAGGCCTATTGTGCTACAATACAAACACTAGAATTCTGTCTTCGCTTGCTAGCCTATGGATCTAGACGCCTGGGCCGATACTTTTCACCTTTAGGGGGACAGTACTTCCTGTGGTGGCTCTTTCTTGGTAAAACCTAACATGATCTTTCATGACTTATAGCATGATAAACATGTTAGTTGATAACGAGAACGCAGTATATATCCAAATGAGGGACACCCATGTACCCCAGATCTTGGACAACTTTGTATTTCCCTAGTAATAGAGTCGCAATCTGCAGAGAAAGTCTAAGCGACTCCAAACTATATTGGAAGATTATCATCAGAATGGCAGCTCCCTTTTTGAATGTTGATTAGACCTTGACATAAAACTTGTCTTTTGCACCCGAACAATTTTATTTTTCTTTCAAACTGAGCTTATTGCCTGACCTCAAGCTAAATTGTTGTGAAAGGACTACTGCAGATCGACCTTATGAACATTTATGCTACAGTGCCACATTTATTTGCTCGTACATATATTTGCTTGTAGGAGTGAATACACTTTGTAGTTATTGGAATTATAGTACCTGCCACAATCATGTGAGGGAGTTATTGTGGAGAAATTGCATGGAACTTGCTTAAATGCATGTTGGTCATGAAACAGTACTCGATTTTCCACGGAGAGTGTGACGTTGAACAGGAAAGTGCGTAATGAAATTGAAGATTACTGTAACAGTAGAGCGGTTCCATGAATTAGGTATGTCTTGGAGAAAATACTTTATGACCAAGCTACCGACTGTCCGTTTCAGAATTCCATTAGGCAGTAGGGAGTCTGCAAGTTTACAACGATCTTGAGGCGAAACCACTGATTTATTGATCATTGGGAGGAAATTCACATTTACTGCACCTTTCCTGGATCTTTGATGTACTGTTCTGTCGTCCCCTTTTGGGATCATTGCAATATCGATCACCACCAGCCTAAAGAATGTAGAGTAGGCAGTCCTCGCTTCAGTTCAATGGCAAGAGTCCCCACCACAGTTTTCGGACACAGGGAGACGACTACAATCACCTTTAGGCAGGGGAGCAAGCCCCCGTCTTAAGTGGGTCATGGTCAATTGCACTAGCTAGAACGTAAATATTTTCATATTCTCCGTGTTCTTGTTCTTTCTCTAATCGCAATTAGTCGGGGTAAGGCAGACTCTAGTCAGACATGAATCTCTTAAGCTAATAACAGACAATCGATTCAAGCTTGAAGACTAACGGGAGATCATGGAGAACTAGAAGTACCATTTCCATCTCCCTGCTCAAGGAAGGATTCCTCTCGCCCGACATGCATATAGAAATGCAATACAAGTGACGAATCTGCTTGTGATCTTTTTGCTACTGAACGAATTATGAATGTGCGTTTTCTTCTTGTCAAAGTTAAACGAGCGGTCCTGATTTTTCAAGTGGGGAGACGGATTTCCATGTGGTGTTCACTGTCTCATTGCCCTATATATGATCAGATGCTGGATATGGCTTTTTGGTTTGATCCGAGATCACATGCTAGAAAGGCTGCAGAATAAAGTCATACTGGCCCTTCTGCAAGCCTCTCAGTTTCAAAGATACCGAGTTGTTGGATTACTTAGTTGCACAAGGAAACAAAAGTTACAGCGTCAGAGGGGGAGTCACCATCTGTTGGGCATGTACTGCACCACTGCCAATGTTTGCTGAAAGTTGCGCTCATACATTTACTTGCCAGAGGGCCCTGGTTTAGAGAGAGAGAGAAAGAGAGAGAGAGAGAGAGGAGTTCTGCATACTACAAAAGCCTCTACAAAACCTACCATATTATTTGCACATAATTTCTCTGACAGTTTTTTCTTTAAAACCAATCAAGTTAGTTATATATGTTTTTTCTTTAAAACCAATCAAGTTAGTTATATATGTTTTAATTTGCATCTGTTCATGTGGTTACATTTGCAAAGTTCAAGGGCCCCTGTAATTTATTGTAAGTTTTACTACCCAAGGCTCTCATACTTACTAATTTCTTTATATTTTTCTCTTAGTCATCTTACTGATTTCTTTATATTTTTCTCTTAACCATCTATCTTGAAAAAATCACACCTACAATAATTCTTTATTAGTCTAGCACCTAAGAGTTTGCTGTGGACCAATCCCTCTCTCTCTCTCTCTACCTTTCATATATATATATATATATATATATATATATATATATATATATATATATATATATATATATATATATATATATATATATATATATATATATAATCATATTCTCGAAAATAGACTTGCATGAAATAATTAGAAAAGAATCCGAAAGCTCTAGATGAATTATTTGAAAAGGAACATTTAACCGTAGCAAGAACGTGAAAAATTGAAGGTTTCTCATCACAACCCTTCTTCTTAGCAAAAGTATTTACTGGTTCTTCAGGCCTTTATATATATATATATATATATATATATATATATATATATATATATATATATATATATATATATATATATATATATATATATATATATATATATATATATATATATATATTCTTCAAGATAGACTTGCATGGAATAATTAGAAAAGAATCAGAAAGTTCTCTCTTTCTCTTTCTCTCTTCATTACATGGTTGGTTTACTGATCAGCGCAGGATATCTGACAGAGAAGGAGGAATCGAGAAAGGCATGCACTGCTCCCACTCCTTCTCTGCTTATGGGCAGATCAGCGTGCGAGTCATCAATACCATGAATTAAATGGCTGCGACCGTTGGCAAATGTAGCAGAGAAGACAGAAGGAAGATGCAGCGCATCAAACAAGTGCCAACAAATGGAAAAACAAAAAGAGAATTAAAAAGGATTTGCCTCCTCTTTTTCGTTCATCTTTTGAGGAGCGAAATTC
Organism: Nymphaea thermarum; assembly: GCA_011799765.1. Taxonomy (NCBI): domain Eukaryota; kingdom Viridiplantae; phylum Streptophyta; class Magnoliopsida; order Nymphaeales; family Nymphaeaceae; genus Nymphaea; species Nymphaea thermarum. Next base: position 18,632 of record JAANDH010001450.1, read on the forward strand.
ATATGCAGTTCTATAATCTCAACGCATAACATTCAAGCACATGAAGCATTCTTCTTCTTTTTCTGATGTTTTTGAGAAATCTTTTCTCTCTTTTTTTTGTTTGTTTGTCATTTCGAAATATTTCTAGATTCCCATGCATGTCACATGCACAGTGATTCTGAGCCATGCCCATCACTCTCTCTCTCTCTCTGGTTTGGAGCCCCTTCTTCAGAATCGTACACCTTTCAGCTTTAAGAGTAAAGTGTTTTAAATTGGAGGAGGCGAAGGGTTGAAAAATTAGGTGCATTGGCTCGGCATGTTAAAGGACTGCAGAGAGAGAGAGTCACTCATTAAATGCAAAATCTTTCTTTTCTTATGAAAATATTGTCATACTTCCTAGTTGGGTTCAACCAGATTTGACGCTTAACTGATCTTAATAGGATCGTCTGATCCCCAGTCTGAAGCATTGATATTCAATTCCGAATTCCATCGTGCGGTTGAATCCCGATTCATGAACTTGAATCGCAGGAATATTGGATTAAAAAAAAAGAAAGATCCGATGCTAACTGGCTCTAAGTTAAAATGTTGATCAGGATCTTACATAAATCCAAGTGGTACTCCTAAAACTTGATTATTAACCTGTATGCATATCTAGATTTTAATGTAGTTACTGGAATCCAAGAATAACAGGCAGATTTTGATTTAACATATGAAGGAATATATATATATATATATATATATATATATATATATATATATATATATATATATATATATATATATAACTCTGGTTTTTTAAAATAATCCAGCTAACTAGAGCAGTTTGATCTAACATGATGCATGGTTAAGAAAAAAAAAAGGTGATGGTTATTTTCATCACTTTATTCGCCTTATTTTTCTCTCAACTGTTCATTTGCTTAAGTGGATGAACGGGTTAAATGGCTTAATTGATTCTGGATAGCCAAAGTCATCATCATCTTCTTCATAATATATATATATATATATATATATATATATATATATATATATATATATATATATATATATATATATATATATATATATATATATATACACAACATTTTAAAGCTACTTGTCGATTCGACCACATTCTAGCTTATCTTTTACAATTTGATTTCAAACATTAAATAAGAAGGCTTAAATTTATTTGTCTCCAGAAAAACTGAAGGCCAATTCGTGTGTAGGTAAAAGTTTATAAATAGCTTAAATTTTAAAAAGTACTCCTCGTTCCTGATTATTTGCAATTGTCTGCTTCACATTAGATATAATTACAAAAAAACATTTAATTTGTAGAGGCTGTACGAGCTCAACTCTTTTAACTCATTTTTGTTAATCTGCCTCATTTTTTTTAACTCAACAACTAGTTTAACACGTTAACTCGTTTAACTAATTCATCTACAATGAGCCGGTTTTACACAGTCAAGCTAAGCCGAGTACTTACAACTCGAACTGAATTCGTTTAACATTTCGAGTATAAATATAAACAAGTCTCGCTCGAGTTGAGTGTTTTTCGAGCCAGTTAGAATCTTGGCTCGACTTTTGTGCAGCCTTACTAATTGAGCAGAAGTTGCAATTAATTGATGTAAAGTGAGAGTATTAGTGTTCAAACAGTGTTTTGATTTTTTTTGTTTTTTGTTTTTTCTCAACTACTAAAGTTTTCATTTTTTTCTCATATCTTGAGTTGGGATGTTCATTCCATTTATATATTTTTCTTCCCATGTGTAGTTAGGTCATCAGGGCAATTTTAAGTTTTAAGTTTTAATTTTTTGTTGTAATTAGTGAATGCTTTTCTACTTTTTCGAAATCACCCGGTCGAAAATTTAATTAACCGCCCATTGGTGGGATTTCTTTATAAGTGCAAAAAAAAAAAAAAAAATCAAGGTGAATTATGATTTTTTTTTCCACTTCATTTAAGAGAGCGCTACTATTTTAGTCATTAATACGGGATAAGGCTTTTATTGGATCCCAATATTAAAGTAAACTATGGTCCATGCGAAAAATATTTACCATTATGAGGTCCTAGCTAGGTCAAAAGCTTATACCAGGAAACTAAATTTTTCAATAAATGTCAATAACTCTGGTTTTTATATTAAATGTTTACATGCGGATACTCAAAATTTTTAATATAGCTGAAAAAGAGAGAGAATAACTTGTCTTTTTAATCTTTTCACAAAAATGAACCACTAAAGGTCAACATTTTGTGTCAAGATGAAGATTTATTAGAAATATTTCATTTTTCTACAATTAGAAGAAATTCTAACTTTGGTGGTAATATATATGGGAGTCTATTTGGACAATAGAACTGTTTAAAACTATTTTTTTGGGAGATTCGAATCGATTGGATGTCGGATTTGATGGAATGACTAAAAATTTATACTCAATCGTTGGATGCATCAAGAACTATGAACTGTTGCTGCATCATTACATGTATTCATTAATGCTTCTACGATGATGCTGTTTCAGCAATAAATTATTAATTTTTAATCATCCAACAGCATTTAACATCCAATTTTTTATCTCTTTTTTATGTTGATATTTATAGTGTCAAATTCAAACATTCTTGAAGGTAATCCTTTATTTTAAAAAAGAAAAAAGTTTTATGCCAAAGCGATTTTGAAAAAAAAAGTGATATCTTTATTATTTTTTTTTGGTTTTGTAATTATTGGATGCTATTAATATCTTAAAGAAAATCCAAGATAGGCCCATTCATTTGAATCGATACGGATGAATCAGATCAAACAAAGTGTGAGATTTGGTTGTTTTCAGATCTGAGTCCGTTTTATAGATACGAGATCTGGTCAAGCTCATGTTCCGTCCTAAAGAGATAGAGGTTCGAGTCCAAAAAATGAAATCCAGATTAACACCAATCCAATTAGATGAGATCCAATTAGGTCGGGCTCCAATAAAGCCCAAACGAGTCCGGACAGTTAGGTTTGGATTCGGATCCGAACTTTTACTTCCAACGCTATTTCCCGATTCCTTCCCGGTCGCTCGCGCCACCAGGAAAAGGCGGGAAGAGTGGTGCGCCGGAGCGAATTCTTCGAATCTTGGTGATGGCGTTGTCGGCGGCAGAAGGCGAGGAGCGGTGGAACAGAGAGATCGTGCCGCGGGTCTTCGTCGTAGTGAGCGGCAGGCTCGCCCAAGCGACGGTTTGCCGTCTCCTGCTCGTCAGCCCTTGGTGCTATCGAGCCCTTCTCTCCCACCGTCCGCTTTGGGAGGTCGAAGTCTCTCTCTCTCTCTCTCTTTCTCCACCTTCCTGCTTTGCCATTGTCGATACCATGTTCGGTACAACTGAGAGAATAAGAAAGTTTGGTTTTCAGTAGGAGTTCTTAAGGAAAGATTTGGGTACGCATGGGAAAACCCAATTTGTTCCTTGCGCTTTAGACCAGAATATGGGGTCTCTATTTTTCCTTTTCTCGCATCTAAATTGTTGAATTCCTAGTTAAATTAGTTCGAGACTAATTTCTTTCACTCGTAATTGTATGCTTACGAGTCTTCCCGATTCTTGCGTCCGTGCTTCTTCAGACCCTAATTGGATCTTATGGAATTGGTGGCAGCGGTGACTCGATGTTTGTTAGCGATTTCGAGTTTAGGTTCTTGTTATGTTTGAACATCTTCACCATTGATGCTTATTGAATGTCTTGGTTGTTCATTAGTCATTGATTTAGACTTCTTGGTGGGGGGAACTCCGTACTAGTGGATAAAATGTTGTTTTGGTTTAATTATCTACAACGTTAATTGCAGGTTCTTGATTTTCGTGAAACTAATGATGCTGGTAATCGACTTTTAGCTGCCCTCGCTTTGGTTAGTAAGATTCTTTTCTTTCATTCGAATAAATTTGTGCAGTTTTTTCAAGACGTTATGGCATCTCTACCTGAAGGGCATAAGGTCTCTGTTTTGCTTGCATGGTGCTTTTATTTCCCTTTGCTCATTTTCCTATGAAAAATCTCGCTTATGAAATTTTTTTTGCTGCTTAATGGGTTTACAATTAGTTCAATTGGATGCAGAGCTTCTTCTTGGGCATGTCGTGTATGCTCTATCATGAAATCACAGATACTGGTGTAAAGTGTTTCTGAACCGCATGTCTAGAACTGCTATTTTTTGGAGATATGTACTTCATGTGCATAGCATTGGCAAAGTAGTTTCGTGGTTATGCACCTTATGTTCATAGTTATACTTGTATAGTTGTGTGGAGTGTGTGTGTGTGGATGTTTGTTATGCATTTGAAATTCTTAATCTATTATCTTATCAATGGAAGATATATTTACCAAAGCTTGCTTTTCCAAATTGTTCCTGAATACTATAGTTCATGTTGGAGCAATGCCTGATGAGAACAGCATGCCTGGTCTATGTCTTTCTTTCTTATTTTTCTTTGTGAACATCCACTGCCATTTCATAAGATGACTTGTAACCTATGCAGCCAAGGTACAAGCACATCAAGCACATAAACCTTGAATTTGCTCAAGATATTGAAGACAAACATCTTGCTCTTCTTAAAGGCAAGGTTCGCCTGTTGCTTTTTTTGAGTTTAGCCCATTAAATCAACTTTCATGTTTTAGATGCAGTCATAAGGATAACTTTGGTTTCTTGTTCTTGTCCCCATCCATGCAGCTGCTTGAAGACTTGCAGTGTCTTAACCTAAATGGCTGCCAAAAGATTTCTGATGATGGGGTTGAGGCTATAACTAGTGTTTGCCCAAAGCTCCAAGCATTCTTTATCTATTGGAATGTGAGGTGCCAATTTTATGTCTTGAATCTTTCACATCTTATCTGGTTATCTTTTATGTGATTCACATAATTTTAACCAATTTGTAAGGCTTTCCTGATGAGACTTTCAAATTGTGGAACTTGGACTTGCCACTGGTGTGTCCAGGTCATCCTGTGGTTCTGATCTACGACACACGGATACGTGGGTTTAGCCCACGTACCCGTGTCGATACCCGACACGGGAATATGGATACGGGATACGGGGTGGATACGTTTTGGATCGGGTCTGGGCACGTTTTGGCCTGTCGATTTGCGTGATTTGGCCTGTTGTATTAGTTCTCCTCTTACAGAAAACAGTAGAAGAAGACACGCTTTTTTATCAGAACTATTAATTTAATGTTGTTTTTTCATTTTATCGTTTTTGAAAATATAAATTTGCCGTATCCTCGTATCCAAAAAATTTGAAAATTGTGTGTCCATACCCGTATCCCCGTACCCATACCCGTATCGTAACCGCACCCATGTGACATAGGTTCTGATTTTGATCTTAAGATCCCTTGCTGAGTTCTGGTTAATAATCAATCAGGTATTGCTTTTATGGGTCATGATTCATGAAGTGTACAACTGTGCTAAAAACCGAGCCTTCCTTTCTATGAATACTCCTAGTTCTCCAGAATTTTCCTTTAGACTTTGGGTTTTCATTCCCATTAATTCGGATGAGGTGCTTATTGACCTGACCATGTTATTAGGTGAAATTGGCAGGTCTAGACCTGGTCCCTTTTTATGGAGTTGATCTCATTGTGGTAAGGCCTGAATTGCCTGTCCTACGGTGGCCAAATCTTCTTCCCTGGTTTCACCTAGTTAAAGATGATATAAGATATCTTTTCTTCATGTATAACTTTATACATTTCTCCATCTCAGGCTTCTAGTGGCCTTTCCCTCACTGATTGCTCCTTTTAATGCAGGGTTACGGATGTGGGAATTAAGTACCTTACCAATAATTGTAAGGAGATAGTTGATTTGAACCTGAGTGGCTGTAAGGTGTTTGTCATATCCTTGCTTAGTGGAATACAATATCAGATGTGTTGCTTAGATGGGATGTACTGGCAATAACATTTTACTATAGTGCTCTATTTCTTTGCCTTTCCATGGCCTAACTTGATGTGCATGCACTACGCAGAATGTGACTGACAAGAGTTTGCAACTAATTGCAAATACTTACCAAGAGATGAAAGTTTTAAATTTGACAAGGTAGAGAAATAACTGCTATTTACTGTTCTTTTGCTAATAATAGAAAACTCTTTACCACTTTGTTTCTTTATTGCTCATTGTTCTTTTTTGGTGGAGATATTTGGAGTTTGATTTATGCAATTTGGTGTATAAGTGATATCTTTCCTATCGTTTTCTCAAATTGTAAAGGGGATCTCAAGAGGCAAAAGTTTGGAGAACCATCAGATGAACAGGCAGAAGAGCATACCTTATTCCTTTGTCATTGATGCTCATATTCCTATTTATTGACATATAGCTTGGTAACTACCTGTGTCATAGTGCTTCTTCACTTCGGGTCATTGATGGCTAGGGATGAAATGGGTTGTACCTGGTATGGGTGTTTGTCATTTTTCAGTTATATTGGATCCAGTTCCTGCGTTCTCTAGCAGTTGAAGAATGGTAGTGCATGCATCCCTCTTGCTGGCGTCATATCCAAGCTCATACAAAGGGCACTGTTCATTCACAAAGAGATACTTCAAATGGAAAATCATTTTTTCTGGATTTCCACATATATCTGCCTCAAAGTTGTTTACAATAATTGGTGAATATATTTTCCATTTGCAAACCTCTGTAGCTTAAGATGATTTTTTTGAAAATTAAGAGGCATCAACATGAAGTTTGAAAACTGAAACTCTCATTTTTACTGTGAGAAGTCCAAATCTAATATCAGTTTCTCTGAGGTTTCTGTAAATTTATCGTGCTAGTTTATTCTTTTTTCCTTTTTTCTGAAACAAGAATCTCTTAACTTGGATCACATTTATATGCATGTCTTGAATGTTGTGGTAATTATGGATCTTGTTCATAGGTGCACCAAAATCACCGATCAAGGGTTGCAGCAAATATCGTTGAAATGTTCTAGCTTAGAGAGCTTGAACCTTTATGCACTTTCGAGGTATATGCTTTTATGTATAAATTGCAGGAAATATCTTATTTCCTCATTATTTAGGTCATATGATGTTGCTGCAAAGTTGGTTTGTGGACCATGTTTTGTGCCCCTGAAAGCTACTTAATATTGCAGCTTGACGGACAGGGCATACAAAAAGTTTGCATTGCTTTCTCAGTTACGGTGCTTGGATCTATGTGGCGCACAGGTAGATAGAGCCCACGGCTTTCTATGCTTTCTAAGTTTTCTACAACTTTAGGTTGGCTTAATTCTAGTAATCCTTGTGGCAGAACTTGTCCGATGAAGGTCTTTGCTCAATAGCTGAATGCAGAGGTCTCGTTTCTCTGAATTTAACATGGTATTCTGTAATCTGTAACTGAAAACTGACTTTGTATTTCTTTCTTGGTGCAAAAAGTTCAGAATTGATTGTGTTACATGCATCTGTGCCTTGTAACAGGTGTGTGCGTATTACTGACATTGGCGTCCTAGCCCTTGCACGGAGTTGCACTTCTCTCGAGTTTCTTAGGTAATGTGGCAAAGATTTCTCTATGCTAAAAAGCTATGAATGATGCCTATGCTACTGCAAAGCAGTAAATATGTTGCAATGGTGCAGCGTATTTGGGGTTCTTGGCGTCACAGATCTAAGCTTAGAGGCACTCTCAAAGTCTTGTTCATGCACCCTTACGACACTCGACGTCAATGGTTGTATCGGCATAAAGGTTGGTTGGTGCTGATTGAATATTCCGTCTTCCAACTTTTCTCCTCCCTGCTATTCATTTTGTGTCTTCCCTTTCCAGAGACGTAGCAAGGAGGAACTTTTGCAATTATTTCCCAACCTCCGATGTTTCAAGGTGCACAGTTGAGTGGAAAATATCCTCCGAGTTCTTGTTCCGCACGGAATGTGCACTTGACCATTCCAACAGTTGTATCATTGGCACGAAGAAATTCGTTCTAAGACAACCTCTTTTCTTTTCCTTTTGCGTCTGCAAATTGGCGCTGGTAATTGTAGGTTTGACGTCACAATCTCTCTCTCGGTACGTTTTCCTCTAATATTGGAGTGACGAATGAATAAGAAAAACTTGCTACGATAATTGGTCTAAACAAGATAGGTGCTTTGCAGTATTGGTCTCCAGATCCTAAAATTCGTCTCTTAACATCATGACGGAGTACTTTCTAACAGCTTACATTAACGAAGCCTGCACGCTTCAGGCGCTTAATTGTTTGGGCTATGCGTCTTCTCGCCCATTCTTTGATGTGCTGACCATGCTCATTAATGTAGACGATTCTACATAACAGCTTAAGGAATTTAGATCCTGAATTTTTTTTCCCCTTCTCCACAAGCGGATTCGAATGTCCTTCAAAAAATTATCTTTGCTTGTAAAGGTTCTGCAATTTTAAGCATCAATTTCATCTTTACCTCAATCGCGATCGAGAAAATCCTGGTCTGGATTATCGGGCATGTGTTGATAAGAAAAAAAATGCACAGCCACAACTGATCTGGCCGTTCTGTTCTTCTGAAATCGCCTAGGGACACCTGTTTCTCTTTAAGGCTGGTTACCGGGATGAATGGATTCTGGAATTTGTTGATCAACTCTTCTCACCAAGCATCCAGAGTTCAGTGCTTCCCCGGAATGGCTTAAGGCGATTTCTATGGGCGGCAACGTGAACCTTAAGTACATAAAATAGAGAAGAAATTAAAATCCTGGAAGAGGCAAAATGCCCTTCAACCAGACATAGTCTCAGGTAGAAATTATGTACTGAATTCCCAATAAACCGAAAAAGGAAGAAGGAACCAAGATACTTTCGAAACAGAGATCCTTCCACTAAGAAACCTGGTTTGGAACGGATTTTTGAATCGAAATTTTGTTATTGTTTGTGAAGGTAATGAACTCCAGAGTTTGAAATTATGTGTGCGTTTTTGGATGGTTATCCATTATCCTGATCATAAACAACCACAACTTGGTTGTGTTAACTTGTAGCAGATACTGATCACTCGCTTTGGATGAACATGGTTGCTCAAAGAACATACATCCAAAATACATACTTTGTGAATATGATAATAGCAATGTGGATTATTTTCCTTAATGAAATACTTCCCCTCATTTGCCCATTGTTGGCACCAGGCCTATAACAACCCGACCCACTCTCGGGTTCGGGCCCCTGGTCTGGCGGATCCCAACCCGCCCCCTAGCAGTTTCGGTTCCAACCCTAAAAAGGCTAGGAATCAGGACAATCTTCTCATCAATGACCCCATCAATGACCCCCTTTATAAACCCTTGAAGATTACTCACAATCTTCAATACGGGACTAAACTTATGGGGTGTTACAATTCACCCCCTTAAGGCACACGCGTACGCGCGTGTGGGACCCCAGGTCCGAGTGTTGAAACTGCTCTGATACCACTATAACAACCCGACCCACTCCCGGGTTCGAGCCCCTGGTCTGGCGGATCCCAACCCGCCCCCTAGCAGTTTCGGTTCCAACCCTAAAAAGGCTAGGAACCAGGACAATCTTCTCATCAATGACCCCCCTTTATAAACCCTTGAAGATTACTCACAAACTTCAATACGGGACTAAACTTATGGGGTGTTACAAGGCCTTCCAACATAAGCCCGAAACCGTGGGCACTAACATCTGGGGCGGAGGTAGTCAAGAAAAATGTTTTCATGCAAATCACTCAGAAGACCGGTGCTGTGATTTTTTTTTTTGAAATCCACGACATTTTTCCATGGTAATTATTTAAGATAGTTTGTGTGTCCCATCACCGTGATAATTCTTTTACCGGACTATCTTCTGTGTCAAAAGAAAAGGAAGAAAAACGAGATATCTACTGTAGAGTGATTCGAATTGATATAAAAAACAATCATTTTCAAGCGTGTACCATAGTCTTAGTGCTTTCGAAAGGGTCCATTGAACAATGAATAAGATATCAATTTGTGCTTGTAAAGAAGAATTGGTGGGAAGCCAAAAGATGGGAAAGCTCATCAAAGAGTAAATATCCAAAACAGTCAACCAGTTTTCTGAAAACGTGCAACTGAAAAACTCTGTCAAGTGAACCACATCAGTTTGTACTCGTGAAGATCAACTGGTGGGACGCCACCGTTTCTCACCTGGCCTTGTGGTATCACTTTATAATGGTAATAATAAAAGGTCCAAGACCCGAGAACTGGTAAAGCCAGAGAGAACCAAGAATTGGCGGGAAGCCAAAAGATCGGAAAGCTAACAAAAGTGGAAGTATTCAAATGTTGGCCAGTTTTCTGGAAAAGTGCAGCTAACAAACTCCCTCAAACCACAGATTGGTTTGTGCTTGTGAAGATGAACTGATGGGAAGATAAAAGATGGGAAAGGAAACATACAACGTCCAACGTTCAAACGGTTACTGAACATGAATAGACACAAACAGATAAAAAAAGAAAAAAAAAAGTCATCCTCTGTACATAATACTTTACATGAAATCTCTGTTGTATGAATTATCATGTTGGACTTATACACTATTCTGTACGAAGAAATTTAGACGTTAACTTTTTTAACAGGAAAATGAGATTACCTTGCTGCCTCGGCTGTCAATTACATTGAAGATTCAAGAAAAACTTGCATGAGTTAGTACAAAGTTCAATTATTTCTCACAAGTATTGTAGCTACAGACCTTTTCAGTGTCGTCTGCAAGAGTGCATAAAGTGTTCGACCACAGTAGATTTTTCAGCAGAAATGGTCGCATCGAAAGCAAGACATAGTTCAAGTCTCAGGTCCTAGTCATCTAGCTTGCCGAACTCCCTGGCACAGTAATCATGGCATACAAAGCAGCATCGCTTATAGCTGAAAAAGACAATGGAATCCAATGAATCAGATGCCATATCAGCAGCAACTAGACCGTCAACATCACATCTCCGCTCAGTAAGAAAAAAATTGAAATGCTGTGGATGAGATGACACCTCAGAGCAAGATTTTCAGATACTCAATGGCAAGTAAAGAAACAATATTGAGCAACAAGTAACAATTGTTGAATCAAAATGCCTTTCCTTTCAAGAACAAAGCAGTCGTCTCTTTCAAGACGGTCTAAAGAAGCAATCTCTGAAGGGATAAACCCCAAGCTGAGGACTGCAGCTACTGCTTGCTTAGGGAGGAAATAACTTGAACCAGGAAACCATGCCACACCAAAAAATGGCAGTTTTCCAGAGCATGTAGTAAACTCAAAGAAGTCGTTCGAATAAAAAATAAAATTGATAATAGATTGCTCATCAATTTTCAAATGTGAAACCATAATGTACATTAGCAGACTCAATGATACTGAAGATTTTCAGCATCAGATGGTACAAATATAATCATACAAGTTGAGCAGATGACAGGCATTATTTGCATGATCTTGCCCCTTATTTGGCTCCCTCGGGGACAAGATAAAATCATCCAATAAAAATGTAAAACGTCTGCGTAGACTCCCTGATCAACAGCAAACTGGAAACTGTACAAAATATGGTTGGTGCAACCTCCCTCATGGAGCTCATTCATCAATTGGTCGAACCAGCATGCTGAGGAAATGAATGAAGATATCCAAAATGATTCACGAACTGGTCAACTAATTCTTCCGTCATTCTATATATGTCATGCCGTTCAGATACACTTGACATTGTATAATCGTCTTACCGACCCTGAACCCAGGAACTACAGTAAACCCCACTCTTGCTCGGGACCCATCAGCACCTGAACCAGACAAAACTGATCCCTGAACAACATCTTCCATGAAAACCATACAAAACTCATCACCACTCTTGACCTGAAAAATCTCAATCACAGGGTCAAATGCAAAGGCCAATACATGCAGTAACCATATTGAATATGCCATCTTCACGAAGCTCTCAAACAAAGGATTGTCCAAAGGCCATTTAGTGCAGTCATGATCCACTACCATGTCTCTCTGCTCTAAATTCTCAAAGAACGAAGCTTCCATCTTAGGATGCAGCAGCTGCAAGTACTTTTTCCGGCAGAATTTAGAGAACCCGGATTCTGAGTTTCTCCTTAAAACCTCGAGCGCATTGAGTGATCTACACTGAACGAATCGTTGCAAGCAATCTTTCTTCCCAAGAATCGATACATTTATTTCTGAAAAAGTTTCACTATCAAACCCACTAAACATCTCAAGACAAACATACGAAAGAAGTGCATATTTGTTATGCCCCTTCTTCGCATAACAGGTTCCTGGATAAAGAGAATCTGTAGCGTAATCTAAGTTCCACTTTGCTTGCTTCATGTGCTCAATGAGAGTCTTAGTGAAACTATGGGACAACTTGGTAGCTTTCTGCAACGCCGAATCGAAAATACTCAAAGAGGGAGCTACTTGCCTAGAGTTCAACTCGTCCAATCTCTTCATCCACCTCGAATTCGTCCGACCCAACTTCTTGATTTGCTCCTTAAGCGTTGAAGCCTCCGCATCCAGCCGATCAATCTCTGCTTGAAGCCTATTAACAGTCATCTCGTACGTCCTGAGCATACTCTGCCTCTCCTGAACCTGCGCTTCAAGAATCCACTCCGAGGACGGCAATTCGCCGCAATTGCGACTCAAATGCTTGATCTCAGAAAGTTTCCGAAGCTGAGCGATGACTGCCCGGTCGGCAGTCTTCACGTTTTCGACATCAAACGGCGCGTGCGCAGTTTGCAACTGAACATATGCCGACTCGAAGGCCGAAACGCTGGCTAAAATGCAAGAGACTAAAGAATCAAGAGGCAGGGAGCTGATAATTTTGGGGGCTTCGGATGGGCAGTCGCGGAGATGGTCGGGTTTGATAACGACCACCTTCTGGTCCGTGATGATCTCCTCCTTGGATTCGAAATCGTCATCACCCATCGTCGGAATCTGCTCGTAGTCTTCTTCTTCAGCGAAGAACTCCATCGTTTTCGACTTGCAGACGCTAGCGAACCTCTGGAACAATTGCGAGATCTGGGGAGCTTTCACTGCGCCCTCTTCCCTCTCCATTTCCGTCATCTTCACCCTAGAATTTGAAGCGAAAGTAAAATCAAGAAAAGGAAAGACCAACTAAACCAAACCACTTCCTTTCCCTTTCCTTCCTTCTTTTCTCTGTTCTTGGTAGTGATTCACTGTGTGTTGCGCTATACCTATCAATAGAAACCCCAAATTTACTCTTTCTATCATGAAGAGGTGTGGGCAATGGGAAGAATGTGGGGGTTTTTCTTCCCTTTTTCTTCAACCGGAATGGGTAGGAGAAATTTTTGTCGAGTAGTGGGAGTTAGGGAAGATGGCAGAGAAAGGGAGGGCCGAGAAATTTTCGAGCCTGAAGACCTCCGGGTGACAGACTCTATAGGCTTCTTCATCACCTCCCTTTTCTTGTGGCACCGCCTCTTTTTCTTTGGTGTCTTGCATCAGTAAGCCATCGTCTTTATTCATTTTTCTCGTTTTGTATTCCTTGTCCAGATTGATTTCCCTTTCTTTTTTTAATGGTTTTATGCTCCGAGTGCCTGAATATGGAGTTCTTGTTCTTTTGTGAGATATTTAGAGTGAAAATTTCTTGATAAATCAAAATAAATATTAGATAATATGGTAAAATTAAACAATAAACCAACAGCGAAGAGTAAGACATCTGTATTTAGTGATTACAATCAAGAAAATAACAACATCAGAGCATTTAACTTCATGAATTCTTCAGTTTCATTACTAACTGAACTGCTGCTCTTATTAGTTGTCACCAAATCCTGCAAATTATGTTAACTTTACAGATTTACAACTCAAAAGCAGAGGTAATTAGATTGGATAAACCACCGCACTGTGCTTGCTAGTTGGTAGGGGTTTAAGAATGAGAACGGATATTTTTTGTGTTTTTTTTTGGCAGAAGAAGCCGAAAGAATGAAAGAAAACAGATGGGCCACGGCCAACAAAATAATGAAACCAACCCATCCTACCAACACCACCACAGACCTCTCTATGCTCCCTGATTGAGAATCAATTTCCACTACGTGAGACAGCGAGTACGGACACGGTGCTGGTGGATTTAAAACTCAACCGGCTTGAACTCTTCTATGCCCTTGCATTATATTAATTCTAGTTGGTTTTTTTTAATCTTTAATCATCATTGACATCAATATCAGCATGGAAGCGACGTACCCTTGCTGAAGATTGTTAATAAATTTTTTTTATTAATAATTATTTTAAGGAAAAAGAGATATAGGCTGAAATTCGGTGTTCTTGTCGGTGCATTCATCATTTGAGAAGGGGACAACTTTATGCTTATTGGCTGTATTGGAGGGTACTCATCAAAGCATGAGGCTGATATGGTTTAGATTACTGACTACTGAACTATTTACGCCTTTAGTTGGTAGAACATGTGTACATATATATAAGAGCGGAAAAAATATACATTCTTAACTTATTAAATATTCTAAAATATTTACTCGGTAATCTTTTCATAAAGAAATGAAAAAATAGCCTGGTATGGTTATGTCAACAAAAATGACATACCATTCAGCAGAACTATACAATCACATTATATTTTATTATTTTGGGACTGGTTTTTCAGCTTATCTTTGTCTTTCACAATTTGACCTATTTTTTTCGTTTTTTCCCTCTCATTTTATTATTTTTTACTCATGATTTTGACCCTGGAAATATGTTTAACCAGTCGCATCTTGAGACTAGTTATTTCAATTCTTTTTTTCTCTCACCTGCCTTTTCTATTCCTCGTGGCATGATTTTTTTCATCCAATCTTGGGAAGGAAAACGGACTTAAAAACCTAGTCCCATTCAGTCCGATTTTATGCATTTTTCTTATAATATTGATTTCATAAAAACTACAAAAAAAAAAAATCCATGAACATTTTCTTTTAGGGCTCAAAGTGGGGCCTAACAAAATTCCTTGCGTGTCGGTGTTAAGAATCTCTTACTGTAGTTATAAAGAAACAAATCAGCTTCCCATCATGAAATGGAATTCACTGACTGCAACAAAGAACAGAATTTTGAACACCTTTCACCAAATTCATACAGAAAACATGAAGAAGTTTGCACCATCGGCCGTCATCCTGGAACTAATATTGGGTACAGTATAGATCAGGCAAATAATTACGTTAAACTTAAGTGTCTCAGCCCAACTTAGCTACTTCAATGCAAGTTTTAATGGGGGTTCCCTTCCAATTTAAGCTATATTATCTCCACCAAAGGTTAAATGTCCTGTGCACTAAAAATAAAGAAGAAGAAGAAGAAGAAGAAGAAGAAGAAGAACTCACTGGCGTTCTGATCAGTTGGGATCATTTCTTCCCTTATACAGAGACACTTATCAGTTTAAGATCACAAGTTTTGTAGATGTTCCCAATTAAACTGTCTTGAAATGGCTGAAGAACGCAACATGTGACATTCCAAATAAACAAGAATTCGTGGGGACGCCTTACCGGACATTTTACGTTTTTGTTTCTCAAGTTAGAAAGCTTCTGCAAAAAGTTTATCTGCGCATGATTGAGAGTCATCGATACGTGGCGTGGAAGTTAACTTCTTTCTTTTTCTCCTTCTCTCCCTTTTCCCTGTGAGAGGGCGAAGAGAGTGAAGTTCCTCTCTCTTTTATTATGAAGCTTCTCCTGCCCACAAAAATTGCATTGCAGATCCTGCAAGAGTTCTTTTCCGCTGTCCCACGTTAACCAAAGGTAGTTTCTGAACATGGGCAGACTTCTTCACTGTGAACGTTCAGAAACTTTTTTAGGATTTTAATTTTCTGTTGTATTTAGTGATATATAGCTGCAAATTTAAAAATTCATTTTATATTTTTAGAAGGGAAAAAAATGATATCAGCTGTCTTCAAGCATGTTAATGGAAAAATACGTTTTAATCGATTTATTTGCTTATATTTTATTGTCATTAACACAATCAACTAATGCATTTCTATATTCTTTGAGGGAGCTTGTGCCATGTTTATGAAAGAAAAATACTTGTATTTGACAAACTAGTATGGAAAAGTTCTTTTCCACTAAAAGCTCGAAATGGGAGTATCTTATATATTTTATTATTTGTAAAAGAAATCCACAAAGTTCTGATCGTTTAGTTAGGCAGAAATATCAACTACTGCTAGATCTTACAAACATCCAATCAGCCTCCCCAGTTTTCAAAAGACCATATCTGCTGACTGCATGGTTTCAAGTTTTACCTCATTTCAGGGATAGATCGGTTCGTAATCCTTCGCCTTCTCAATAGATGGCTTGGACTAAATGCTTATTTCTTTGTTGCTGCCTTTCCAGAAGTCTCTCTTGTGGGGTCAAGGTTCCCCTCCCAGGATGTGATTAATTTTGTCTGGTTCATACTTCAAGATAACGTTCAAACACAGTGCAATTTGAAATAGTGATGGGGTTTATATAATTATATTTGGGTAGTTGGTGTGTCCTATGTGGTAAAGAGGAAGAAAGCTCGTATAATCTTTTTTGGAGCTATGAGGATGTTCAGAAACTACATCACGCATCATGGTATCATTCTTCGTCAGTGGTATCATATCCTTCACTTCCACATGATCTATTCTTCGGTCTGGTAAATATTCGGAAATCAAAGTGATGGTGTTTTCTGTGGCGAACTTGGCTCTGTTGTTTTTAGTGGCGGATTTGGATTATGATGAATAATGTATCCTTTCGAGGGGAGACTTGTAGTCCGGGTGAGCGGAAGCTGCCTGAAGCAAACCCTCCCCCTTCCCATCTTATAAGATCTACATGGATCAGAACCAAAAGTAAAGTTGCAGATTTTGATCGATATTCGGTACTCGGGTTGCCTGGGTCTGGAAAAATTTTGATCGAAACAATTTTTAGACAATATGATAATTATCGAGAGTCAGCAGATTGTTGATTAAGGATTGGGTCTGTTTCCCTCGTCGGTACTGAACTGGCATCTAATCATATTTTTGTCTAGTCTCTGCATTATGTATGACCATTGCAAAAAAATTCTGAAATGCAAGGCACATTTTTAACATTGGAGGCAAAATGTTGGACACAAATGCAAATTTCCTTGAGCGAGGGATTGTTATGTTGGGCTGCCCGTCTAAGACTCTCTCTCTCTCTCAAATTAATATTATGTAAAACATGTTAATTTTTTATATTTGCGTGACTCATTAATGTAAAACTAAGAACAGTCAAATGAAATTTAAATATATATTCTTGTGTATCCATGTGCTACTCTATGCATAAAATTTGCTCTTATCATTGAGAACTTTGCGCTTGTGTTTAGCCTAACAGAATATTTGATACATCACAGTTGTGATGTAAACAATTGAGTTTTGCTGAGTGATTCATGCTCCGATGTTCGTTTTGGTCTTGAATTTGCATGACTCTTGTTAGTTGAACTGCTGAGGAACTGTGCCTGATCATTCACTAGCTTGATTAAATTACAAAGTCTTCTGCAGTTACAGATATGCAAAAGTTTTGAAAAATGAAAAGGGGAGTTGGCAACGCTACATGCGCATTTCTTTCCAATGTAATGCCGACGAATGCCTGACAGAATTTACATTTGCATGCAAAATTTTAGTCAAAGGTCGCATAAGTGAATCCTGGTAGCAAGCAATTGCCATTTGCCCTATAACAAGAACAACAGAAGCACAAGAAACTGACAGCAACTTGGCATTGGAGACAGGGCCTTATTAAAAGTTGCTTCTGTACTAGAGCAAATCAGCGATGGAAGCAGCAGCAGAAGCACAACCGTCAAAAGAGCATGAGTCAGATGAAACTGCCATGAGCAGCAATTACAACCAAAAGATTAAGTCGTCATGAGCAACAAAAGAGCATTTCACAAGTTGCAAAATAAGTACCTGCACCCTATGATCAAAGCCTGCAAAAGCATGATATCACGGAAACGAGAACTAAAACTGCTTTGTGGCTACTACTAAAAATACTAACGGAAAGAAAGAAAAGGTTCAGAGAGTATAAGAAACACGTTAAGATCATATAAACACACAATCAGAGTCGAACAAAATTCACATTCCTCCCACACCCTTGCTCACCCCTACCCAACAATCAGAATCAGAAAAAGAAAGAAAAAATAAAGGGAAAAAAATAACAATCAAACACTCCTTTGATGTTCTTTGTTTACACAAGGAGAAAAATGTAGCTGACAATAACCAGAAGAGAAGACAACAGCGCACCGCCACGTCCAGCAATAAGGGCAGTTGCTGCTGATTTGTGCTTTTGTGGCCTAAATAGACAAAAAGAAAAGGTAATGTAAGTCTATGCAGCAACATACACATAAAGATCCAAAACATGCATGCAAGTTTGTCCAATTTCATTAACGTACTTTTGTAGATGAGCCAGAGCACCACAATAGAGAACATTAGAAGGCATTGGCAGCTCAGTTTTGTTAGTAATTTCTGGGTTCACGACCCTTATGTACACTTCCTGGCCACGATACCACGAGTCCAAATTTTCTGATCGAAGGTTCCAAAAGCCCACATTATCCAGTGAAATCAAAATTGCAGTCCATGCTCCAGGAAAGACCTGACACAGTACAACGTTAACAAACTGCTAAAGCAACATGCATGGTAGATGAAACGATTCATTTCATAAGAACTAGCTACCTGTATAGTGGAGCGTGCGACCCCATCCCATTTGTTATAAGTTCCTCTGCTATTCTCTGTCCACTCTCCATAATCCATACTGCAGCATGATTTACATTCATGGATTACTATATGGTATGTTTAACAACGATTAGCATTTCAAAGAGAGGAGAAGAAATGGAAAGAGGAGATGAAAAAAAAAAAATATTACCCAACCACGAAGAAGGCATATCCATCTAAATGGTAACTTTGAACTGATGTAACATTGTTTTGCAATACAATTTCCATGAATCCCCTGAAAGTACCATCGATGACAGACGTTGCCATAACGGGTGGCCCATCCTTTGGCTTCGTTGGGAAGTCAAGAGTGTATATTCCTTTTAGCTTGTACTGGTCAGCTAGCCTCAAAGGAGTTGCTGGATTAACATATGAGATGCCATTGAGGGCAGTCCGGAGCTTTCCTTGTATAAGTGATGGTGGTTTGTTTTGCACAAGATACTTTTGGGTAACATTGATTGAGCCATATCTAAATGAGCCCTGAGGATTTGGACGAGCACCACTAGCTGAAACATTCCACCTATCCATCACATGAGGACATCCGAAATGAGACAGACAGGCACAACACAAAAGTAACCATGGGGAGCCAAGAACCGAGCACCACTAGTAAGCATTGTGCTTTTAAGCATACCTGATTGATCTTGCTTGGTTCATTGAGAAGTATTTGTCATAAAAGTCATCAGGGGAGCTTGGTAAAGGACCCTTTGCAGGACCTTTGGAGTTGGAGTATTGCAAAATTGCAACGCCAGTTACCCTTTGCCAGATTGTCGTGTTTACAAACCGAGCACTTGCTACAATATAGTAATCACTGCTGGCATTTTGATCCATGGACACCAAAAATGCATAAGACTGGCCTACATGGATGTCTAAGCTTGTATAGTTTTGTTGAGTAGTGTATGATCCTTCCACCTCCGCAAGGTTCAAGTTGTGGTTCTGGATTCTGAAGTTTAGGCTAGTTGATATGCCGACATGGTGAACTCGAACACGATAAGTTTTGCCTGTGAAATCAACCAAAGGCAGATGCCATCCATAAAGAAAATATTAAACGTCAAGGGTGTGGATGTCCGTCAGAGGCTGAACACTGCCATGAAGTTAAACTTTTAAAGTCATTACCTGGATGAACCTTAACAGTCTCATAGTCAATGCCATCGGGAACAAGAGTATCATTGTAACGGTAAGGTCCTTTTCCATTGATTAACACCCCATCTGGCATTCCCAGCTCTTTTCCATCATCAAGGATTTTTCTCAGATCCTTAGAATCACAAGAAAGACATTGACAACAAATTCAGGATTCAAGCAAAAATTTTGAGAGATCTTCACTTCAGTGGCTAGTCTCTTACCGTATGGTTTTTGTTATACCAGTCAGCTATGAAAATATCTATGTCACCCTCAGGCGTGCCAAAAGGCAGAGGGATAAACACTCTATTGTTAATGGCAAAACCTCCATATCCACCAGCAGCTCTCTGAAAGTTTGTACTGGGAAAGTAGAAAAAGCTTCCTATTTGATCCTTAACCTGGAATTGATAAGTCCAATTCCAAGATGGGGGAATTGGACAGTTTGTGCCCAAGACACCATCATTCCAAGAATTTCTTCGTTGTTGTATCCCAGGCCTATACAAATACAAGCAGATGCAAGAATGAGAACTATTAGTTCAATGCCTGAATCAACATGTAATTGAAAACTGTGACCCAAAATGAAGTTGATCTTCAGAGAAAACTTACCAAGTCATGAGCAAAGGCTCGTCCAAGTTATTCTGGACATTGATTACAACGTTGTTGTTTGTAGTCACATTGACAAGAGGGCCGGGAAACTGTCCATTAATTGCAATCACCTGTAATCCATTTACTAATCCTCGTGAAATCAAAGCAGCACATAATTCACATCTAAGCAGAAGTGTAAGTGCTTATACATGTGCAAGTGAAGAAGTGCACACACAGGTGCTTGCAAGGATGTCTGTGCAAAACAAGTAGGGATCCAGCAAAGACATCATAGTACATTGACTTGTTTTAGGATGAAGATAATAGTAATAATAGGGACAACTGCGCAGCCTGTTTCCTTCGATCAACCAATGAAAGCAACTTGGAGTCTCTTACTGCTGTGCTCAACAGAAGTGGAATCCACCTAAGTGATTCTCATAAGCATGTTTCACGCATTCTGTACAATCCTAAAAAGGTAATACCATGACGACCAAAAAAAGTTGATGGTTAATCTATTGTATAATACCGACCAATCAACATTTAAAAAGAAAGGTAAACAAGCCAAAGCGAAATGTTGCTTGACAATAGCACTGGTTTCCCATACTTAACACAGATTGATCCCTTTTTTCCATTTAAGCCTAAACATCATACTGGAACAAGAGAAGATCCAATAGTAAACTGTACCATGTAACAGAATAACCTGATGCCTAAGTCCGCTGACAATAAATTAATTTCAACAACGAATGGGGAAATACGGTAAAGTTTCTATTCCCATGAGGACCATGAAGAGCAAAACTACCACTTACGATCACAAGAATTTTATAAAAGGATGTTCTAAACAAACGACCTATTTTCGAAGCCAGTAAATCTTTCTATTAGAATCTAGTAAGGATGAAATGAACTCTTGTACAGATAAGCCAGCAATCCAGAGGTATTTCATTTAGGTATGCCACACGATTTTCAACTTCCTTAATAAACGGATGCATCGAGATCCTCGAAAGCTTCAACCTAGTTGAATTGAGGGTGAGCCCACGAGAAAGCTCAGACAACAGAATGGCAAGGTTGGAACTTAATCCGGGGTCTTCAATTAGACACGTTTAACATCCTCTCTTAGCACCGGCACACCGTCTACGGTGATAACCTAACAAAATCTCTACAAGTGGACGAAAAGCCGGAGTACCATATAAAAGCTGGAGAACATTTTGCGGCAGACTATACAAGAGAGCCAAAAGAGAGGATAAAAATTCAGGACCCCAAGCAAGGCAGAGTATCTCTCACATTAGAGGAAAAGGAAATCATGAACCCTGTATAAATTGTGAACATTCAAAGTCTTCTGATGATGAGTTCACTGAAGCCAAGTGGTTAGTACAGAGAGCAATGTAGGCACAAAACACTTAATAAAAAATATCTCCAACGCTTGACTCGACATAAGGAAGTAAGGAACCACATAAAACTGAACCTACGGAACGCACAGAAACTTCCTGTTCCGATCACTATTCACTACCCATCAAACCTCCCTGCATTTCGTGAGTTACCATCATCTGATAAGTAACATCCAAGCACATTACATGAGCAGAGAGAGAGAGAGAGAGAGAGAGAGAGGTAACCTGTTGTTTGACACCAAGAGGAGACGCGGTAATGTAAGAGACTTCCCAGTCATAGAAAGCAAACGGGTCTTCGGCGAGGCAAACACCAGCCAGCAGCAGCAGCAGCAGCTGAGCCAACAGGAGAGGGAACACCCGCAAATGCCTGAAAACAGTCACTACCATCTTCTCAAATCCAAGTAAAAAACTGCCACTTCTGAAAGCACCACTGATCTTGGGGGGGCAACGCCACTACGCAGAGGATTACAAACCCACTTTACTACATTATCATGCAACAATGTCCGCCACAATGAGGAAGACAGAGAGGGCTGTGTAGTTATGTTTCCTTGACCTAAACACAGAGCAGAGAAGGAAAGAAAAGCAGTGGTGGGGGAGAGGATCCAGGAAAGGAGAAGGGAAGGGAAAAGAAGGAAGGTGGTTGTGGGGGCCACCAGGTGTTGGTGTTCATAGCTGTCAGTCATATGCGGCGATTTAGGCGATGAGAGCGTAAGATGAGGTCGGCTTTTTGCCAACCAATTGCCAGTCCATTGCACTAATTTCGGCGCGCTCTTCTGCCCCCACAAGCACACACCCCTACCCTTCTTCTTCTCCCCTGCAGTCTTTCTTCCTTCTCCCAACGTTCCATTTTCTCTTCCTCCCTTTCTGTTCTCAGAGGACGCACATGCTCACCACCTCATCTGGGCCCCGTTCCCTCCCAATCTCTCTCTCTCTCTCTCTTCCTCTAGCCGCTGCCACTTGCGTTTTTTGTCTTTCCCTGACGAAAGAGCCGTTGGTTGGCTTTGTTTTTTGAATTATGCAGCTGCTCCGCTTGAGCCCACCTCTCATAAGCATCGTAGAGATTCTATATTAAAAGGTGGTCGGTTCTCGTTGATTGAGAAAGAAAAAGAAAAGAAAAGAAAAGCTCTGTTCGTAAGAGTTTCGAATTTTAAAATGTTTGAAGTTGGTGAGTTTTGATCGATGGCACTCTTTTCCCTGGGGTTTTCCCTCCCCCAGTTACCATCTTTCTTTCCCATCCTCGCAATCTTAAAGCCTCCGGAATCAGTACCCTGTGAAAATCTTTTGCACATTTCTTGAAGAAATAACTGTTTTTCTGGTTGCGATTTCTTTGATTTTAAAATTGAGGCCCACCGGCAAAACCAGCTGTGTTGATGAAGAATTAGTTGTGGAAAAAATGTCACAATTGACTCTGGGGCTCTGGAACAATTGTTGGGGAAATTATTGGGTTCATATTTCCTTTTTCTTTAATTTAGTAGTCCTTAGACGTTGGTTGATGACTATTTTATGGCGTCTCTCCTCCTCTATCCTCACATGGTCAGTACTGGAGGATTAAAAAAATGACATTATAAAATTTGGGAGAAGTGCATTGAGCCATTGATTTCATGTGGCAGGTGAAGCCTCCTGTCTCCCTGCAACATGGGGATTGAAACAACTATCAACGGTCGGGTAAATCCTGCATTAATTTCGAGTCCAACTGTTGATCCCAGACGGATCACCGTTGCAACTTGGCCGTCTGCCACTGTGGTTTGCATCCTTCCATTAGCTTGAGCGGCGGATGAATTGGGTTGCAGAGATGAGTGGCGTTGTTGGGTCAACTTTCGACCGTACCGAGATGGATTGCAACCTGGCTTCCAAGGGATTTAGCTGTCTCAGATCTGAACAACCCTGCGTGTGAAAGAGGCCGCTCCTCCGACACTTGAAGCCTGACTCAGATTTTACAGGGAATAATAAACGAGTGGAGCTTCATCAGGAGCTCAGTTCAAACTGGTTAGAACCAATCAAACACCTGCATGGACTGTTTTACATGAGCTGAGTCTCTCTCTCTCTCTCTCTCTCTCTCTCTCTATATATATATATATATATACCCTTATATACAAGACTTAATGAGAATTATTTTGAACGGTCGATGATTTGATTTTAAGCAGATCAGATGTAAAGATTAAGTTGAAAAAATCGAAGCTAAGCTATTCTTCAAAAGATCAAAATACCCTTAAAAAGGCAATCGGTAGCTTATTTATTTCCTACTTTTTCTCCCTCCTCCTTTGAGAGATATTTTTGAATTTTTGTGGCTTAAGAAAACAGCTTTGCTTTCATATTTGATTTGAAACTTAATTTCCGCCGACTGATCTACTTAGAATTGTCGGTCCAAACGATTCCCATTGGATGAAGTCTCAATCTAGCAGCTTTATTTATCAAACTTTTGATGTGGGATGCCACTTGACGACTTCTTCTCCACATCATTCAAGCACACTGAGTGATTTATGGGGATGCAAATGATATTGGTTCAGTTTGAATCAAAGGTCTACCACATTCAGATTGTTCAGAAATTTTGTTTCATGCTCAGACGCAGACTTAGACTTGGAATTTTAGAACAAAATCCAAACCTGAGTAAACTGGTGGAATATTCCTCATTGACTGAGGAGGATCGAGATTTATTCACCTAAATGGTGCACTGGTTCAATTCTTGTTCAAATTGTAATCCGGATCTTTCCTCAAAAAACATAAAGGACAAACCTCGTGGTAAATGGAGGTTGATCATAGATGGGTTCATTTTGGCCTTTTCTCGTGCATGCAGTTTGACCTGCCAATCTAGCGAATCCAATACAATCTAAAGAAATATCATAATTTATGCAAGGTAGATAGAGTGGGCCATGGAGCTCCAACTTGATCGGGACGCTTTACAGTTCAGATTCTATGAAGGAAGGGAAGACATGAGTGGCTGATAATGCAGCTGGAAGAACCAAGACAAAAAGGCCTTTAGGAGTCGCGTGGTTGGCAGTTTTACAGGGAGATTACCAGAAACAAATGAAACAAATCCAACTGCCGGATTATAGATAGTGAGGCAGCAACACAGTTAATTCTCTGTTTGTTTCTTCTTCTTTAAAAGTTAGTTTAATTTTGATTATTTCATGAATATGTTGCCTCGGCTTTCTCATGGTTTGTCCTTATAAGGCCTCACCGCCGCGGGCTGATCAGCCTCATCATAAAAAATAGCCTCTATCAAGCCATTTTTCAAGTTTTTCAACAGCTGACGAGGCATCAGTATCCCGATTCTAGTTGGCATAACTGATTGGAAGGATTATTGTAACACTCTAGAAATTTAGTTTCCTATGAAAGATTGTGAGAGATCTTCAAGGGCTTGTAAAGGGAAGTGATTAGTAAGATGATTGTCCTGGTTCTTAGTCTTTTTGAAGGTGGAGCTGAAATTGCTAGGAGGGGGGTTGGGATCCGCAGAACCAAAGGCCCGAGCCCAAGAGTGGGTTGAGTTGTTACAATTCTGGTGAGCATCACTAACTCGATTCAAGTAGGTACATGAACTAATGAAATAGAGTGTAACATACCAAGTTGATGCTATTCCGACTCTGTTCTAGCCCAGACATAGCCTTAGATTTTGAGGGAAAGAGGATTGGGGTTTTCGACCTTCTTTGGGGCGGTGGAGTTAACCTCTTGCTCACTTTGAAAGGCCAAATGCCGACTCATCAAGAATCATTTATTAATGTCTGTGACTAAAGTAGTAATGAAGCTACCGTGCTGGTGTCTTTGGCTTTCACCAAGAAGTCTAGATGCTAGTAAAGATAAGGTAAGGTAGGAAGATGAGACTTCAACTATGTCCAAATGAAGGACACCTAAACTCTTTTGAGGAAGAACAGCAGGTGGTGGCAAGCAAGGCAGATGCAATCCACATATATATAAAAGAATATAAGTGCAGTATTCAAAGAGAAGCATATTGTTTTGCTGCATTCATGGATGCCAAGATCTTTAAATGAAGATGGGACTTTTTTGGGTTAAGCCAACTACCCAGATGTGGTCTTGATAGGTTCAGAATTGATGCATGATTAGTGACTGCATTAATCCAGACAGCAAAATGCATCATAAATAGAACCAAGTATGGACTTACTTGGAACTTTGCTTTTAAAGTGTAGGAGGGACTTTGGAAAATAATTACAAAAATGTGTCAGACGTTTAGGTAAATAACAAACTACTGCTCAATTTTAAAAGTTAAAAAATAAGCGCTTGTCTTTTGAAAAAAAATTCTTAAAGAGCTACTCACTGCCATGAAACAATATTTTTTTTTTATATAAATGGCACGAATATTTTTCTTATAAACAGTGTATCTTTCGTCAGCAATGTGAGGCACTTTGTCATTGAATTTTTCCATTGACAGGCAGTTCTTTAAAAGTTTTCTCAAGAGTCAAGTGCTTATTTATTAGAAATGTTGGGCACATTTTTGTAATTATTCAAAACTTCACAGTACTTGAGATTTGGATAGTTTAAAATTTATTGGCTCGTAAAAATTAAAATCCTCATTTATGAGTTGAAAAAACACATAAATCTCATTTATTTCTAAAGTTATGGAGCTTTGGGAATCGCGTCCACGTATGGTGTGAACATGGAGTAAGAGGACCAACTCAGATTCATGAAAGTGAAGTGATACGTAGGAAAAAGCCCAAAGAAAAAGCGGCTGTTTAAACATCATAACTTAATGCCTTTTCTTGTTCCCTTTTACTCAAATTAAATGCCCATATTATTAGTCCTGAGGCGTATGCTTGATTGCTCAAAAAAAAAGTCGTGGATTTTCATTAGATCAATCACTAGTAAAAATTTTTATGTTTTTTCTAAAATTTTTGTGTTTAAATGGGTAATCGAGGGCAAATTTCATTTGAATAAGGAATAGGTGTTCATTCGGTTCTAATGATTGATCGGTTGTGCGGAGCATAGCTAGTCAGTTTGAATGTTACGTTAATAATGTATTCTTTATGTGTCATATGAATAGGTGTTGCCGAGAATTGAAAGGTATACCGTAAGACCACTCATGTCTCAAAAACAACTGAGGAAAAAAAAAATGGCCGCTTTACCTCCAGGTTAATTAAAACAGTTTTAAGAGTAATTAAAACCTATTTACAAGGAAAATGGAAAAAAAAAGAAAAAACTTAAAAAAAAAAAAAAAACTGGTCCAGCAGTATCAGAATTTTTGGGCCTAATAACCGATACGATACGCATCGTATCGGATATCGTGCATGAAGGTGGGTGCGTGGAGGCATGATGGGATGGCGGAATTGTCGGAGACGCATGTGACCAACAGCCGGAATGGGGTCCACGTGTTGCGTTGTGTCCCTTGGGCCCCTATTCGGACCTTTTTACTGGATCTGAGTCCGGACCCATCACAGGCGAGCACTTACATGGGCAAAGGAGTAAAGTGGCGGATTCATGATGTCGGATCTGAACCTTTCGCTCGAGCTGCAGCCTGTTACATCTGGATCTTGGACCAGCGTTCGGGTTTCTTAAAAATATAGTTTTAAAATTTAACAGGGGTAAAAATATAATTTTAAAATTTTTATATAAAAAAATGAAGTTTTTTAAAATTTAAAATTTTTATATAAAAAAATGAAGTTTTTTAAAATTTACATGTACATTTTATAAAATTGAGGGATGAGCTAGATTTACATGGACCTTTTTGTTTGTGCACCTTAACAAAGCCTCTATCAAGGATTCTAATGTAATTAACTTATATGAGCATATTCTACTTAATATAATAGGATGACTGAATCCATATAATATGGTGTCTGAGCCTAATTTAGAAAACATATACATGTGACTCTCGAACGTGGATATTTGAAGTTACATGTCCAATTCAATCAGATTCTAATTGCACTAGTGAAAGAAGACCGTCAATATGAGGATGATTTTCATAACTTCTCTCTGAGGAAAACAACTTAGACTCTTATATTCTAGAAATATAATAAAACGGTCATATAAAAGTCAAACCCTTTGCTATTTGGAATCAGCTTTTTCTCAGTTAGAGCGGCTAGCTGTAAGTCTGGGCATCGGGCCGGCCCAACCCGACATCTAAAACTCAGGCTCGAGCCCAACCAGGCTCGGCCTGATTACGTTAAAAAAATATTTTTTAATATAAAATAACACTTAAAAAAATTAATGGTAATAAAATATTATAAATATGTCGAACCCGATCCGAGCTTATCGGGCCCACCCGGACCAGCCTGATAACAAGTCAGGCTGGCCCTGGTCACTTTTTTCAGAGTTCGGGCTTAGGCCCCAGTCGAACTGAGTACCGGATACCCAGCGGCAGCCTGGCGTGGTGCCAGGCTTAGCTAGCTTAACAGTCGCCCAAATCAATTTCAAGCCTAGTGTATGACAGAAATGATTTGATTATTTTCTCCGCTTTGGATCTCGTTTCAATATAAATTAATCCAAATGCTTGAATGCGTCTTTTTGTTTTTCACATGTAAAGAAAGCGTTCTGTAGGATTTTGTTTCCATGGGATTCACTACCATGATCATGGTCACAAGTATCCTAGATCCATCTCACTAAGTTGGGTGTTGGAAGAGGTCACAGTGAAATTTGAAACCATGATCCAATCTTCCCAAACTATTCTCCCTCGGATCTGATTGTTAGCTGTTTTCTTCATCCCAAAAACATAAAAAAAAAGTTTTTTTTTTTTAATGTTTGCATCATGGCATAAAAAAAAGTTTTTTTTTAATGTTTGCATCGGGGCTTAAGTAGAATCCTATTGCACATCCTTTAACTTGGGTATCGCGCTTGCCACCATTTACAACACAAGAAATAATACATCGAAGCATGGTAGTGACCATGAGATTTAAACCTCAAGCTCTTTACGTGTGTATGCCCTTAATACGACCTCAAAAAAGAGTTAGGAAGCATTCCATAAAGACTGCAACTACTACTGGAACCAGAATTTTTTTTTGGTGGTGGCATGCAGGCAAATGCCGGAGCTCAGCCACCATAGGCAACTATGAATTGTGCATGTTTCATGATCTACATAACACCATAGAGATCACCACTAATTAGAGGTAGAGACAAGGGAGGCGGAGAGGCCTTGCCTCCCCTTAAAAAAAATTATTGTACATGTAAATTAAAAAAAAAAATTATCCTATACAAATATGTTGAAAAAAAGTTATATTTTGACTGTTGTTAAAATTTTAAAACTATAATTCAATCCCGTGTAAAAAAAAAATTTTTTTTTGCTCTTCCCATGCCACCAATGCTGGTAATTTCTTGTGATCACTGTTAAGCAAGTCTCCATTTTCAAAAGTAACCGGTTCATGCAGTATTCTTTTGCACACACGCTTACAGATAGACTTATGACTGCTGGGTGGACCATGCGACAAGCTCGTGCAGATCAGTGCTCGAAGAGAGAACAAGCCTCCATCCCTTGCACCACACTTTTTACTGGGAAAAGAAGAAGAGAGAGTCTGATCAAGAATTTAGTCCCAAACAGTATCTTTGTCCATCTTTATATATATATATCATAAGTGACCTTGAAAATGTCACAGTTCCCAATGCAAGAACAAGAGCACGCGGTCGACCATTATTTTAAGAAAAAGGTACTGTTATGTACATGACTTGTAATGAAGCACCAGGAACAATGTGATAGAAGTAGCCAACTTCTTTCCTGCCATCAGTACTACATGTGTTGCTTCCACAGTTCCACTTGGCAGGGGGCGCTCTTGGGCCTCTTGGTCATTCGCCTGCTGGAGCAGATTCATGTCAGGGAGATGAAATCCTGCTGCATCGGTGAAGCTGGTTCCTTCAGAAGCATCTTCTTGGCTGAGCTGAGAAGCCACAAATTTATCAAGCACTCTCCAATCTGTCACTTGGTCAGCAGCTTGGTTTGCACTGTTGTCATAAGGTAAGCTCATATGAGATTGTTGCTGGTGCTCATAAGAGACCATTTGAGGACTAGCCCCCTGATTGCTATCAAAGCCAAAGCCAAGACCATTTATGTTAGAACTTCCTGAATGAGACAATGTAGGGCTCTGTAGCTGGGGAAGCTGCAAAAAAGGTTCTTGAGGTAAACTGTAGTGATTCTCCAACTCTTGCCTGCAAGGTAAAGAGGGTTGATGTAGAATCTCCTGTTGGAGTATCCTTCTGGGGCATGAACCAATTTCATGGATCAAGGAAACTTGGTCATCATACCAACATGGTGACTCAAGGTCACTTGCCCTTTTCACTGTGGTGGTTCTTTTCTTGAACACCCTACAAACCACCCATCCTTCTTCCTGCAAATGAAAGGAAACGCCTTTCGATTACTCAGTAAAAGCACTTGACTAAATGACATGGTTCTATGGACAACTTGCCTGTGGTGGACCAAGTTCATTGGTCCCAAGTCGACACTCATGCATGATCCAGTTAGATTTCTGGCCATTTGGGGCGCTGCCCATATAAAAAACTAGGGTCTTCCTTCATCCCAATCAAGTTATGCTTGGAGTATATTGCCTTGTCCCTTCCAGTCGACAATATAAATACCATGAGCATGATCACAAGTATCCTAGATCCATCTCACTAAGTTGGGTGTTGGAAGAGGTCACAGTGAAATTTGAAACCATGATCCAATCTGTCTAAGCTGTTCTCCTTCGGATCCGATTGTTAGCTGTTTTCTCTATCCCAAAAACATTAAAAAATTTTTTTTTTTTTTAATGTTTGCATAGGGACCTATGTAGAAACCTACTGCACATCTTTCAACTCGAGCATTGCGTTTGCCACCATTTACAACTCAGAGATAATATATCAGAGCATGATAGCGACCATGAGATTTGAATAGGCCTGGCCGCCGGGCCGGGCTGCCATCGGGTACTGAATTTTGTTATCGGGTTCAACTTGAGTGCGCCCAGCCTGGCCCGAGATCTTAACGAGTCAGGCCTGGTTATCACTTCTATAGGCAGGCCCGACGGCCCGTTAGGTCAAGAGAACGCAGGCCTCCCGCTTGCACCCTCCCCTAATCGTATTTTTCATCGAGGGAGGCAGAGACAGGGAGAGACCGTGTGCCACCGGCTACTGCCACCATCTCCACAGTCCATACCCAGCCAGTCCGCCACCACCACATTCTCTGCTCCACCATTGGGCCACCGTCACCCTTTTGCCACTCCGCCATTGGTCCACCCTCGCCCTTTTGCTTTGTGAAGGTACACACTGCTCATTGAAAAAAAGAGTAACTGAGATAAGCATGACCCATCGTCTTTTGTCCTCTCTTATGTGGTTTTCTTCTTCTTCGACATCATGCGGGAGAATCAATTTGGATGTTCTGGTGTCGATCTATAGAGATGTCGGCATTGTTTTGGTTATGGAACATGCAATACATGCGGTTTTGGAGTCGGATGGATGTATTCATGGATTTGAGTGAAAAGTTCTCGCATTTCTTGTTGTGCTGGTCTGATAGGGTGAGAAATGTGTAGGTTTAGTTTTGTGTACATCTGAATAAGTTTCATTTCTGGTGTTTCTTTACATATGTACCCATCTGTTTCGGATGACCGCAGAGATTGAGTGTCTTCAGAAGGAGAATTTGTTGTCCTTTTATTTGATTATGCTGGTTTGAGATAATTTTGAATATGGGATAGATTCTTTGCTTCAGCTTGATGGGAGTTATGCTGGCGTAAATTGCTCTTGGTACAAAGTTTCCTGGCTGCTTCCTCTTTTTCTCGAGTGATTTTGAATAATTTCTCTTAGTTGGGTCAGGGTTGTGTACGAGCTGCGATAGGATTTGAAGCAGCGGGGCTTGTCTTTATGAGCCTGATATTTCTGGGCTTTTGAGAGGTCTGTTTTGTTGGGTTCTCAAAAGGAGCTGAATTGGACCAAACCAACCTGACCCGGTTTTCGGTCTGAATCCAACACATATGTAGATCTCGAGAACCCTAATTGACGCCATGCTCATACAATAAGATTTTAGAAGCAGAATTGGACCAAACCAACCTGGCCCCCTAGTTAACAAAATGGGCCGGGCTGGGCCTCAAACATGGTGGACAAGGCCCGGTACCCGGCCAGCCAATAGTCGGGCCGAGCCCGACCCGGGTCTTATCGGGCTGGGTCTTACGGGGCCGGCCCGATGCCCACCCCTAGATTTGAACCTCAAGCTCTTTAAGTGTGAGCTGCTTTACTGTCTACTTGCACTATGCTCCTTAATACGACCTCAAGAGAGAGTTAGGAAGCATTCGATAGAGACTACAACTACTAGCAGAGCCAGAAATTTTTTTTTGGTGGGACACTCATTCAATACCTTTAATTTATTTGGGGCATTTACATGTATAACAATTAAATATATCAAAACATTACCAAATATACTAAACTAATTTGTGAGACGGGTGTGAGCAATTGCCCATCCAGCCACCATGTGGTTACGCCAGTGACTAAAACAGTGGTCTTGATCTCTTTTCATATGATGGTTTTGTTTTTTTGGTGGCATGTAATCAAATGCGAACTCAGCCACCATAGGCAACAATGAATTGAAGATGTTACCATGATCTACATAACACCATAGAAAGGGAGACAGAGAGACCTTAGCCACGCCCCCCAAATAAAAAAATAATGTACATGTATTTTTTTTTAAAAAATATTTATCCTATATAAATATTTTGGAAAAAAAATTATATTGAAATTTTGAATTGATCCCTCGTAAAAAATTTGCCGGTGCCGGTAATTTCGTCTGATCACTGTTGAGCGACTCTCCTTTTTCAAAAGTAACCTGATCATGCATTATCATTGCAAAGTGTTACGCAGGAACTTTTAGTTCAACAAATATCAAACTACCACGTAAGAAACACTATCATCTTTTTTACAATAAATAATATTTACACATATTGCTTGTCCAAACTTGAGTTTAACCGCATAACTCGTATATATATATATAAATGTTTACACACACTTCACCATTATCCATTTGACAGGAAGTGTCCCTCAACCTAGTGATGTAACGGCGACATAGAGTCAGACTTATTACTGCGGGGTGGACCATGCGACAAGCTCTTGCACATCGGTGGTGGAAGAGAGAACAAGCTTTCATCCCCTGCACCACAGTTTTTACTGGAAAGAGAGGGAGAGAGAGAGCCTGATCAAGAATTCAGTTCCAAACAGTATCTTTCTCTGTTGTATATATAAAACAAGCCTCCATCTCCATCCCCTCCACCACACTTTTTACTGAGAAGAGAGGGGAAGAGAGTCTGATCAAGAATTCAGTCCTAAACTGTATCTTTCTCTCTCTTATATATATATAAATATATAAAAGTGACCTTGAAAATGTCACAGTTCCCAACGCAAGAACTTGAGCATGCGGGCAACCATTATTTTATTCGTTCAGTTTATTAGTGGAGGAGAAAAAGGTAGCGCAGGCTGAGAAGCACGCCATAATTCCCCCACCTTTGCTGTGTCAGATTCGTGAATTCTTAATTTGGCCTTAGTCCTAATCTTCTTCCCCTCCCCCCCCACTCTCTCTTTCTCGTGTGCCCTTCGCTTTTAAAAGAAGCGTGCATAACACCACCAGCTTTGAGTTGCTTCAGCAATGGTCCTCACAAGAGGGGGCAGACAACAAAGTAGAGACTCTGGGAGAGAGAGGGAGAGAGTCGTTCAATTTGTCTTTGAGGCAACTGAGAGGTTTCCAAAGAGAAGTCGCCACTTTTTCTGTTAGTCCACGCGCTGTTCCTGTACAATCTGTTAGGTGCAGCATGGCGGTGCTAGGTCTTCCTCCTGTCCTCACCTCTCTTCCTCCCTCTCCCATCCGTTTCCCCCCTTTCCTCCCGTCCTCACCTCCCTTCCTCCCTCTCCCATCTGTTTCCCCTTTTCCTCCCGTCCTCACCTCTCTTCCTCCCTCTCCCATCCATTTACCCCTTTCCTCCCGTCCTCACCTCTCTTCCTCCCTCTCCCATCCGTTTCCCCCTTTCCTCCCGTCCTCACCTCT